>JAVKPL010005146.1:0-23795 GCA_032173675.1 Gastrolobium villosum | reverse complement strand
AAATAAGAATTAGATTCTCTCTATTTCTATGTCTCTTTTCTTACTTCCTTTCATCTTTATTATCAATTTTATAACACGTTATCAGCCCACAATTTTTTCTCTAGCCAACAAAGAGCAAATTAATTTTTCTTTGTTTTCTCTTGAATAAGAAATTGTCCACAACTAGTTTGAACCAATTGGACTGTTTTCTCTTGAATAATAAATTGTCCACAACTAGTTTGAACCAATTGGACAGCTTCAAACTCAACATTTTTTTTCAACTGATCACGGTTCACATAGTTCCTATCTTTCATGGTCACCATTTTTTTATTCGACCCATTTTAATTTTTCACCAAGTTTGAAGCTTTGGAGTTTTTCAGCCACACCCATCTTTTCTATTTCATTATGTGTGATTGATTCTGAGCTGATGATTTGGTTTTAGATCTGAAATTTAAATCAGAAAGTGAGAGAGATGAAGGAACCATCCCCACCACCGATTCACCACTATATTCAAGCCGCCATCTCTCTCCGTCGTAGCACCACCATGAGAGCCACCGTTGTTGAGACTCTGGAGAAAACCATTGCCGACTTGGTGGAGAATTTGGTGAACACGATCCGATTCTGTTAGTGGCTAGTTCTCAAGAGAAATTATCACTAGTTAAAGTTGAGATTCAATCTCTTGTATTTTTAAAATGCATATAGGGTGAAATATATGGACTCATTCACCCATCATATGGACCTTTCAAATATTTAATAGATGCATCTACAAAATGACCACATGTATGTCTATTATCAACTCACATGTTGACATTTGTGAGATTATTTGCTCAAATAATAATGTTAAGAGCACAATTCCTAGATTATATAATAAAGACAAATAGTCTTGATAATGCGGATTGCGGCATGTCGCGGCCAACCCCAACAAACGCTCTAGCGTTATAGCGGGTTGCGGTTGCGGGGTTGCGGATGCGGAAATAGCGGAATAGATATATGACAGAAATAATGACAAAAATAAACATTTTTTAAAAGAAGAGATAGCAAAAGTGACAGAGACAGACATAAACATTTTTTAAAAGAAGAGATAGCAAAAGTGACAGAGACAGATGTGGATACACTAAAAAACCCTTAAATTTTATGTTACACATTTAAATTTAGAATAAAATTGACATTTTGTCTTATGACAACAATATGGCTGCAAATGCGATCGCAATGGCTGCTATTGCGTTCCGGTGTGGTGCGGCGCGATTTCTTGCGGCGAGGCACCGCAACGCCCATATGGCACGGCTCACGACGCTATTGCGGCACAATTAACTACTATGATATTAATGGGATTGCTCTACCCTTTCCCTTCCTACCAAAATATTAATGGGATTGCTCTACCCCTTCTTACCTATTTGGACAATTTAATCACAACAATGGAAATAGTAATTTGGCTTTATTGGGAAGCCTGACCTCACAGTATATGGAATACAGAATCAAAGACAATTCAAGGCTCCCCTTAATTTCCTAGCATAACTTAACATGATGATAAAAATCCATTTTACATAGAACAGACCACAACAATTCAAAAGATCAACCTTTTAATTACAGCAGACCACAATAGTTGCTAATGCTATAAAAGTCACGCAAAACAGATCATAAAAGTTCATGAACATAATATTTCCGCATTAAATCACAATTCACAAGACCAAATTTAAGGGATTCATGTTACTATAACAAAACTCACTCCTACAGAGAAACAAAATACTTAAGAGTAGAGATAATTCTACCTAATGCAAAAAGGTGGCGTAAATGAATACAATTTTACCAATCACAGCACCCCACCCTTCATTAAAGGAAATTCACCTATGACTGTGTATTTGGTCCCAGGTGGACCATACCCAACAACAAAGGGGTTGGGCATGTGCAACCTATTAACACTAACGTCAGGCTCTGCTTACGTGCAAGGCTATTTGAAATTTATTGACTTTCTGTACCAAAAGCTTGAATATTATTTTAGCAATGGTGGTCCAACTAATTGCTTCAAAAGTTACCAAATGTTACCTGTATATGAGGAACTAAGAAATCCATGGGATGATCTAGTAAATTCTCGCCCCTATACCATCTTATAAATCGTAACACACACAGAACCATTATTAGCAAAGACATGCATTTTTGTATTAAGATTTAGAAGGCCAATGCTGACTATAATAAAGATTAGAGGTTAATAAATGCTAATGACTAATTTTTCTTATGATTCAATGTAATAGTTATGTCAAATGAGCTTCAAGTGACAAGAAAAGCATTACCAGCCTAACAATTACGCAGGATAATTTGATTTGAATCATTATAAATTTTGGCCGTTAAGAAGGCAAATGCCTTTCTTACTACACCTAGCTATGTGTTCCAAAAGGGTATAGCATAATTAGATCTTGAATTTATTTTTTCAAGGAAAGAAATATTCTTGGTGACCAGAAGCAGCCTTAGGCCTATATAAATTGAAAAGGCTGTAAGAAGATAAAGTAAAAAAGAAAGAAAAGATGGTTATCAAATCCTATTTAAAGGCTGTAAGAGTTTAACATCGATCGTATAGTTTCTCATTGCCATCATCATTTAAAGTTACTTGTGCATACTCAGATTTACTCAAGCTACACTAAGAAAAAGGTTGAGTTGGTTCTCAATCCCAAGTTCCACACATCAATTCCCAAATTTCACTACACAATATATTAACTTGCCTTTCAAAGGTAGTGTCTGCTATATATGTTATCTCTAACTTACGACACATGCTTCTGAAACATGAAGGGTTCTATTAACAGGTTCAAATAGAAATGCTCTTGTAAACTATGAAGCACCGACACTTCAAAAATCCTGACGTGTCGTGTCCGACACTTCCCGACACTCTCGGACACTCCGACACTCCCCGACACTCTAACACGCATTATAGAAATTCAAAAAAAGGTACAAATGTTGATTTGCGTTGAGTTTTTAGTTCCAACTATTAGATTCGTTGGATTACGATTATCATTTTATTGAGTTTAATATAAGTATTTGGGATATGTTATGTTTCTTTGCAAAATTTATGAATATTATAGGTTTAGATTCATTTTTTTGTTAAATTATTGAATATGAAATATAATATATACTACATAAATAAAAAATATTATTTAATATCAAAACGTGTCCTAACGTGTCGAAATCTAACATTCTTTAGAATTAACGTGTCGGAGTGTCGTGTCATATCGTGTCACGTGTCGGTATCGGTGCTACATAACTTGTAAATGATAAAGAGAGCTTTAATATATTAGAGTAGCAAGCTAACGGTAGCAGCCAATCATAAGCACATTGGTAGATATACTCAGAGATTATCCTTGTGACCTTGAAGGGCCGGCTTGGCTCAGCGGTAAACTTGCTTGCCATGGTGTGTCAGGTCGCGGGTTCGAATCAGCCTCACTGCAAAAAGCAGGGGAAAGGCTGCCTAGAGTATTCCCTTCTCCGGACACTCACGAAGTGGGTATTTGAACTGGGTCGACACTTTTTTTTTTAATGTGTATCTTTTAGTGCTGTTTGCCTATCTTCATTGTGTTTCTATCCGGACCATACACTATAATTATTTCTTCTTATGCAGAAACTAACATTTAAGAACACGCAAAAGCATTGACGTAATTTGCACACAGTCAAATAAATTGATTTATCCATTTTTCACATAATCTAACTTACAACAGTCATTCAGCACATAATTGTGAACCTTTAATTCAAACAAGAAATAAAGTCGAACACATACAAGGCATTTCGCGGCAACCATTTCAGTAATTTGAGGAATGCAACAAGAAAAATCATCAACACCTTCAACCATAGACCAGTTTAAGACAAGGGAAAGAGGAGAAGGACTTCCAGACTTACCACATAAATGTTAAGGGAGAATTTGGATTTTAAGGCACTACCGCTAAGGCACTCGTATGGTTTCTTTGGCGTAGCCCCTCCTCCTTCAAATCAAAAGTGGCTTGATTTGTTTCTACAAGACAACACGGTAGCAGAATTCGGAAGGAGATGCACCTCAAAATTAGGGTGAATTTAGGATTAGAGCTATCAAGATGGGGCAGCCCGGTCCATTTAAACCTAGCCCATGTGGGTTAGGGCCAAAAAACCCATAATAATATTGGGCCAAAAGCTCTATGGATTTGGGCCAGCCCGTGCGCCTTCACAATTTTAATGTGTATTTTTTTTGTTAAACAAAAAAGCCCATACTTGATTTTTATTAAATTGTTTGTAATTTTCCAATCTCAAGCAACAAACTATACCAAGAAAATGACTCTGTAATGAGACTAAATTACTACCCACTATGCCAAAAACCTGATTTAACTTTAGGAACTGGTCCTCATTGTGACCCCAAATCCCTCACCATTCTCCTACTAGTTTAAGCATGTTAACTGCACCTATTGGTCCACTTCCTAAATACAGTAGTTGGAAATCCAAAAGCACTACTTAGTGATAATTTGGACCAATGCAAGAGTTTTCTTTTCACGTGAGTCTCCCTTACTACAATTATGGCTTTTGTCATTTAGAACAGAACTCCAAGCAAATTTAGTTTGGTGATGAAAATATTCTGTACCTTGAACAGTACTCAATCAACTTCACCCAAATTAACCTTATACCTGTTTTGGAACCACAACCATTGGAATTAAAAGTTTTATACCAACCAAGCGTAGCATGTGAAATAACAGCAGACTAGCTAATACTATACACTTTTATTGTTATTGTGATTAAATGCTTGTTGTTTTGTACTTCATTGGAAGCATATAGCAGAGTTGACATCAGACGAGAAATTGAATTTTGATTTTTTAAAGTAAAAATATGGTTTGGTGAATATTAATTTAAAAATTGCAAGCATCCCAGCATAAGACAATCACAAGAGTATGAAGATATATAATATCTGTATTTTTTGATTTTATTTCCTTTAAAAAATGGAGTGTTGTTTTACATTTACTTTTTTTTTAAATATTTTAATGTAGAGTTACAGGTTTTATTAGTAATAGAATTGAATTGTTATTGGTGTTATTTGTATTTGATTTCAAAACAGGAATGAGAATTTTGGCGATTAATAACTAAAAATTGTTAAGGAGAAAAATCAATGACGATATACGTATATATATGGAGTATGAAAATTTCTCGTACATATTCATTAACAACTTCTTGACTTTTTTTGTATTGTTATAATTTTTAAAATATCTAAACACTAATTAAATTATTTATCTGGATCCAATGTCATTTAAATGATTTTAGACATTTGTTGCTGATTGTTCAATGTTTCTTTTTAATTGTGAGGTTTGTTGTCCCTCTACGTTGATGTTCTTCACAGGTCACGACTAGGGATATAAATGGGTCAAGTTAGACCAGACTTTGGTTTAGATAGCCTATGCCTAATCCTATGTAAAATATTTAGAGCCTATACTAACCTATTAGCATATTAAAGACTTGATTTATAGACTGACCTATTATAAAAAGACAAAAATATAATTTGACTTTTTAAGACCTACCAAGTTGCAAATTAAAATTTATAGGCCTCAAACCAAATTAAAATATAAAAGATAAAAAAAAGTATTCACAAAGATCACATAAAATAATTTTTTTTTAATATCACATGAAATAAATTTCATTAACATCATATGAAATGAATTTTTAAATCATATGAACATTAACATCACATGAAATAATATTCATATAGATCACATGAAAATGTTCATAAAAATCACATGAAAATTTCATATATGTATATATGCATATAATTTGCACTTTCTTTTTCAATTTATTTTTATGTTATATTTTAAATTTTAAATAAATATTTATTAGTTGTTAAAGTAAAATCAATCATATTACTTAATAAATTATAAGTAAATTTTTTCATAATAGATTTATATAATTACGAAAATATTTTGATAATTTAATATGTTTTTAGCCCCTACTAAAATTAAACCCTAGCTCCGCCACTGTTTATAACCCTTTTCATCAATTGTCACTCCAACCCAATCTCTTGCACCCATTGCAACCCCATTCTCCTACCGACAAACACAAAGAGAATGAACCAAACTGCACGGTCTCTTCAATCAACACAGAGATTGAAAGAGATCAAAGACAATTACCAGAGTTAATAGATTCATGGACTAACGATGAAGTGCTTGCACTGTTGATAATCAGATCTAGCATGGAAAGTTGGTTCCCAGAGCTCACATGGGAACATGTCTCACAGAGAAATATACACACATATACATAAGAAAAATAATATCAAACGAACTTGACAGTATCAACAAAGATAGAATTTGTTTACCCTACAAAATTCAGAGTTTCACTCAATTTTCAGATACCAAGATAGTAAAAATTAAAACAACAACAACAACTTGATAATACACAAGAATAATCAAAGGGCATGGACATAACCTCTACACTTAAAACTTAACAGGGATTTTTTATTATTCTATAAATTTTGAAATTTTAAGTCGATGTTTTTCCTTTTTTTTTCAAAAAAAAAAAAAAAAAAGGAAAACTGTTAACCTGAGTATCGATGGCAACTAGGGTGTACTGAGGAAGATCGAGGAAGAGAAGAGTGACACCGTGCTTGACAAGCTCAAAAGTTGTTTGAGGATCCATATATTGAAAAGGAAAAAGATAGAGTACAAATACCCATGCTTGAGTGGCGTGAGAACTGAACAATAATTTTTAAAGGCACCAAAAGACTTAATCGAAAATCGAAATCCAAAAGGCAGAAGGAGAGTAGCAATACCTAATCACAACAATGAGGCGGAAAGAATTTGTGACTCTGTAGTCTTTTAGTGCTGTTTGCCTATCTTCATTGTGTTTCTATCCAGACCATACACTATAATTATTTCTTCTTATGCAGAAACTAACATTTAAGAACACGCAAAAGCATTGACGTAATTTGCACATAGTCAACTAAATTGATTTATCCCTTTTTCACATAATCTAACTTACAACAGTCATTCAGCACATAACTGTGAACCTTTAATTCAAACAAGAAATAAAGTCGAACACATACAAGGCATTTCGCAGCAACCATTTCAGTAATTTGAGGAATGCAGCAAGAAAAATCACCAACACCTTCAACTATAGACCAGTTTAAGACAAGGGAAAGAGGAGAAGGACTTCCAGACTTACCAATTAATGTTAAGGGAGAATTTGGATTTTAAGGCACTACCGCTAAGGCACTCGTATGGTTTCTTTGGCGTAGCCCCTCCTCCTTCAAACCAAAAGTGGCTTGACTTGTTTCTACAAGACAACACGGTAGCAGAATTTGGAAGGAGATGCACCTCAAAATTAGGGTGAATTTAGGATTAGAGCTGTCAAATGGGCCAGCCCGGTCCATTTAACCCTAGCTTGGGTTAGGGCCAAAAAGCCCATAATGATATTGGGCCAAAAGTCCTATGGATTAGGGTCAGCCCGTGGGCTTTCAAAATTTTAACGTGTATTTTTTTGTTCAACAAAAAAGCCCATACTTGATTTTTATTAAACTCTTTGTAATTTTCCAATCTCAAGCAACAACCTATGCCAAGGAAATGACTCTGTAATGAGACTAAATTACTACCCACTATGCCAAAAACCTGATTTAACTTTAGGAACTGGTCCTCATTGTGACCCCAAATCCCTCACCATTCTCCTACTGATTTAAGCATGTTAACTGCACCTATTGGTCCACTTCCTAAATACAGTAGTTGGAAATCCAAAAGCACTACTAAGTGATAATCTGGACCAATGCAAGAGTTTTCTTTTCACATAGGGTCTCCTTTAGTACAATTATGGCTTTTGTCCTTTAGAACAGAACTCCCAAGCAAATTTAGTTTGGTGATGAAAACATTCTGTACCTTGAACAGTACTCAATCAACTTCACCCAAATTAACCTTATACCTATCTTGGAACCACAACCATTGGAATTAAAAGTTTTACCCCAACCAAGCGTAGCATGTGAAATAATAGAGCAGACTAGCTAATACTATATACTTTTTATTGTTATTGTGATTAAATGCTTGTGGTTTTGTACTTCATTGGAAGCATATAGCAGAGTTGACATCAGAAGAGAAATTGAATTTTGATTTTAAAGTAAAAAATATGGTTTGGTGAATATTAATTTAAAAATTGCAAGCATCCCAGCATAAGACAAGAGTATGAAGATATATAATATCTGTTTGTGAGAGATCACAGACACCGTAGCATATATATGATACAATCTTGTGAACATAAATGTAGGGACAAGAAACAACCATTCCCAATATGCGCCCAACATTTCCATTGGTGTAATGAACACTGGTCGGCTAAGCAACCTTTTAGCTCATAGAGATTGTCCCATTTAATCTCTCCCCTGCCTCATTTAATCGGCTAAGCAACATGTTCGATGAAACAGCAGAGCAGTTCCACCAATTCATATCACCAAGGACCACTCTTCCTCTTCACTTATCCACCCAACTCCATGCCTCTCCAACCCCAAATAACTTCCTATCCTTTGATCCTTATAACAGTGGCGTAGGCACATTACGTTTAGGTGGGGCATGGGCCTCAGCTACATTTTAATAAATTTTATTTGTTATATATAATATAATTATATAAGTAATTATAATTTGGTACTAACTAAAATTGTAAGTTGGCTTTAGCTAAAATTGTAACTGGTAACAGACGAAGATTTGGAGTTGCTTTGTTTGTACGATCATATAACAAATTGTTTTCTCCTTAATTTCTTCTTCTTTCATCTTTTTTCAATTAGCGTTTTCTTCTAAGTTTTTTTTTCCTTATTCGCACTCACCACCCGGAACCCAACCATTCTGTGACAAACGATGTTATGTTCCTTTATCAAGATTTTAAGAATACATATTCTTGAAATGTGCATTGGTAATTATATTGTCCGTTCGCGAAAAAATTGATTTATATTTTTAAACCTTGTAAAAGAGAAATTCTTTGTTTTTACCGACCATAATTATTTATTGAGTGTTTTTAACATGAGTGAAATTCATTCCCCTTTTTTTATTGATAACCTTTTTTTTTGTGTGGTTGTATTTTTTGATTTTATTTCCTTTGAAAAATGGAGTGTTGTTTTACATTTACTTTTTTTTTAAAAATATTTTAATGTAGAGTTACAGGTTTTATTGGTAATGGAATTGAATTGTTATTGGTGTTATTTGTATTTGATTTCACAACAGGAATGAGAATTTTGGCGATTAATCACTAAAAATTGTTAAAGAGAAAAATCAATGAAGATATATGTATATATATGGAGTATGAAAATTTCTTGTACATATTCATTAACAACTTCTTGACTTTTTTTGTATTTTTTAAAATTTTAAAATATCTAAACACTAATTAAATGATTTATCTGGATCCAATGTCATTTAAATGATTTTAGACATTTGTTGCTGATTGTTCCATGTTTCTTTTTAATTGTGAAGTTTGTTGTCCCTCTACGTTGATGTTCTTCACAGGTCACGATTAGGGGTATAAATGGGTCAAGTTAGACCAGCCTTTGGTTTTGATAGCCTATGTAAAATATTTAGAGCCTATACTAACCTATTAGCCTATTAAAGACTTGATTTATAGGTCTAGCCTGATCTATTATAAAAAACCAAAAATATAATTTGACTTTTTAAGACCTACCAAGTTGCAAATTAAAGTTTATAGGCCTCGAACCAAATTAAAATATAAAAGATAAAAAAAAGTATTCACAAAGATTACATGAAATAAATTTTTATTAATATCACATGAAATAAATTTTTATTAATATCACATGAAATGAATTTTCATTAACATCATATGAAATGAATTTTCATTAACATCATATGAAATGAATTTTCATTAACATCACATGAAATAATATTCATATAGATCACATGAAAATGTTCATAAAAATCACATGAAAATTTCATATATGTATATATGCATATAATTTGCACTTTCTTTTCCAATTTATTTTTATATTATATTTTAAATTTTAAATAAATATTTATTAGTTGTTAAAGTAAAATCAATCCTATTACTTAATAAATTTTAAGTAAATTTTTTCATAATAGATTTATATAATTATGAAAATATTTTGATAATTTAATATGCTTTTAGCTCCTACTAAAATTAAACCCTAGCTCCGCCACTACTTATAACCCTTTTCATCAATTGCCACTCCAACCCAATCTCTTGCACCCATTGCAACCCCATTCTCCTACCGACAAACACAAAGAGAATGAACCAAACTGCACGGTCTCTTTAATCAACACGGAGATTGAAAGAGATCAAAGACAATTACCAGAATTAATAGATTCATTGACTAACGATGAAGTGCTTGCACTGTTGAGGATCAGATCTAGCATGGAAAGTTGGTTCCGAGAGCTCACATGGGAACATGTCTCACAGAGAAATATACACACATATTCACAAGAAAAATAATATCAAACGAACTTGACAGTATCAACAAAGATAGAATTTGCTTACCCTACGAAATTCAGAGTTTCACTCAATTTTCAGATACCAAGATAGTAAAAATTAAAAAACAACAACAACAACTTGATAATACACAAGAATAAGAAAAGGGCATGGACATAACCTCTACACTTAAAACTTAAAAGGGATTTTTTATTATTCTATAAAGTTTGAAATTTTAAATCGATGTTTTTCCAAAAAAAAAAAAGGAAAATTGTTAACCTGAGTATCGATGGCGACTAGGGTGTACTGAGGAAAAATTGAGGAAGAGAAAAGTGACACCGTGCTTGACAAGCTCAAATGCTGTTTGAGGATCCATATATTGAAAAGGAAAAAGATACAGTACAAATAGCCATGCTTGAGTGGCGTGAGAACTGAACAATAATCTTTAAAGGCACCAAAAGACTTAATCGAAAATCGAAATCCAAAAGGCAGAAGGAGAGTAACAATACCTAATCACAACAATGAGGCGGAAAGAATTTGTGACTCTGCGTACGAACGAAAGAATGAAGATTGTTTTTTTTTTCTCAAAATGAAAAGAATGAAATATACGCGGTTTTTCCAGCCCAACCTAGCCCTTAAAATATGAAATATGAGAATGTATTGGATTTGTTCAAAGTATTTTAATAAATTATTTGTGAAAGTTCATACTCACGTCTTTTTTTTTTTACAACCTCTTGCAACCATATCTCATCACCGTTAATTTCTGCCAATCAACGATTATCATTTTAGCAAATTAAACCCATTAATTAATTATTAATTCACAATAAATGATAACCATTGATTGACGAAAATCAACGGTAATAAGATATGGTTGTAAGAAGTTGTAAAAAAAAATTGTAACTATAACATTTCTCAAATTATTTTTAGACAAAAAAAATTAATTGTTATTCAACTAGAATTTTTATCAACCGAGAACAAGTCATGTAGTATTCGATTATGATTTTAAAAGATTATTTTAGAATTCGTCTAAATTCGTTAACATTCAATCAAGATTGTATAATAATAATAATTCAAACACAGAAATACAACAGGAAACACAAGAAAGTGGAAACAGCAAGGTAAAAATAACACAAGTTAATATAAATGACTTACCAACAAAATCCAGCACAGTTGGTAGATAACTGGGTTCCTTAAGCATGCTGCCATGTGTATGGAAAAAGTTTTGTTGGGAGAGATTTATCCACTTAATGTGATCTCCCATCTCAAAAGGATTAGTATTCGGCTGTCTCGGCCGGAGGATATCTTGGGAAACCAATATATATATATGAGGGAGAATATTCTTACTACCAAAATTTTCTACTACTAACTTACTACGTATCTAATCACCATTTAATCAAATATAGAATCTTAAAAATATATATATATATATATATATATATATATATATATATATATATATATATATATATATATATATATATATATATATATACGAGGGCATTGGGGCTCAAATGCGAAAGGTCCAACATCAAACAGCAATAAGGAAGTTTCAACGCCTGGCTTCTCTGGCTTGAGGACAGCTCCAGGGACACCTGACCACCATTGAGATTAGTGGGCTTTAGGCCTCCGGGTGCACTTACCAAAAACACCTAACACTTGTGGGTAGGGATGATAAATCAACTAGGAGCGTTTGGTAGAAGAGATATTTTTTTTATCAGTTAAAAAAATTTATCGGGAATATGGTAGAGAAAATTTATAGTCGGATAGATAAGAAAATGTGTTTGGTAGATCAAAATTTATTGTTGGGTAAGATAAGAAAAGATGTGTTGGCAGTGGAAAAATTGTGTTACCATAGTTTGGATGGTAAAGTTTTCTATTGAAATCATGTGTAAAATTATTATCCATCAAACAAAATTTTCCAATCACTTTTTTATTTTACTCCTACCAAATATAGTTAAATTATTTTCCTCACCCCACCCTCCCAGGCAACTTTTTTTTCCCTCTTACAAAATATCTCTTTCATATGTCTTTGACTCGGCTCAAGATCTTCACTTATTATATATCTAAAATTGATCGTTGAAATTCAAAAATACTGCCAATTTGTACGTGTTATCCTAGCATTGGAGCTCCACATCGGCACCTGCAATTTCAAAATCAACAACACAATGGCAATTAATCGTTTAGCATGAAGTATTCATAACGTTGTTATTTCATTGGTGCAAAAGGTCCAACAACGAGAATATTTATAGTAGTCCCGACACACCTACTCCTTTCATTGAAGAGCTATCCCATAGAGAAAAAATGAAATAAAATTTATCTGCCCTACTCGGTAAACCATGCAGATATAGGCATGTTTGGTGCATAGTATAGGATAAGATCTGATAGTATAAGACTTGATAGTATAAGACCTGATTATATAAGATCTGATTAAATTTTAATACTATCCAGCGTTTGGTATGATATTGTATAAGATAATATCCTCCAATATTTAAAAAAATTGATATATTAAAAAATTTATTTTAATATATAAATATTGAAATATTATATTAGTTCTTGGAAATTGTACTTGTAAGCAATATTAATACATCAATCCATTATCATGCCTAATCCACCACTCTTATGCTTGATTAAGTTATACATCATTTTGATGTATAAGTAGATCCTGCTGTATAAGCTTATACTATATGATGGTCACACCAAACAATTGAAAATGTCATAACATATAATATAAGCTTATACTATACGATGATCACACCAAATAACTAAAAATGTCATAACATATATATAAATTTATACTATCAGACCTTATACATCACACCAAATATGCCCTTGATTCAGTAACAGATTACATTTCATCACATGCTCAAATACATGTGTCCTATCTACACTTTGCAATACTCCATTGTTTCACGTCTATCCACACACAGATACACTATTCCCGTCATCATAAATAAATGGGATATATTTTTTTTATGTTGTAGTAAGAAAGTTACCTCATGTTTAGAAATAAAAATATAAGTGAGACCCATAGGTGAGAGGAAAGAGAAAAAAGAGTAGTGTGACCCAACCCTTTTTTATGTATGTAGGAAAGTTGTTTATCTCATGTAAAATGAGAAAAATATAACCCTAAATAAATACAAAGACTTACACTCTTCCAGATTTACTTCCCTCGAAAAAGGAAAAATATTTATCCTTTTAATGACACAATTTATATTATTTTACTTTTACGAAGAGGTGGGATCTACATCTTTATTTTTTTGTCAACTCTCTCTCCTCCTTTATTTATCTCTTTCTCTCTCTTAAAATGACATAACCTTACATCCTTTAAATTCACACACAAAAAATATTGAAAAGAAATCATTGTAAGCCTAGTGGAACCTTAGGCTTAGCTAGATTAATCTTATATTGAAAAAGCTGTAGGGACAAATTGTGGTCTACCTAGACAAGTACAAATAAGGATGAATTTAGATCTACGTACATACTAGCCAAAAAAATATTTAAAGGTGAACAACAGTATAATAAACACAAATGAGAGTGAAATGAGCTTAGTTTTTTTCATTAATTGATCAAGACATTAGAATTATAAAAAGTGAAATGAGTGATGGATTAAACGGCTGAAATGCTATTGACAGAGTTGAGTTGATATCACAAAAAAATCATGTGAACCATTAGAAGTAGGGATAAAGTGAAGGAAAAAAATAGCAAAAGTTATGAGATCTAAAAACAAACAATTATATCTGTGTATATAACATTTTACACAAACTGAATAAAAATAAAAAAGAACCCAAATTTCTATACTAGAAGCTTCAGAGAGCTATGTTACATCAACATTCAAAAAATCTGAAGTATCGTGTTCGACACTTTTCGATACTCTAACACACTTCAAATCTATAATATTTGAAATTTCATTACACATCATAAAAAAAATTGATTGATGTTTTACCAAATTGGTATAATAAAAATTAAAAATAAATGTAGAATAAATCTCACTATAGTGTATAGTAAGATATTTTCAATTTGAAAATATATTAGTAAATATTTACATCTTATATTTCTTTGCAAAATTGATTGGTATTATAAGTTCAGTTTCATTTTTTGTTAAATTATTAAGTATTAAATATAATATACGCTATAAAAATTAAAAATATTATTTAATATCTAAACGTGTCTTAATGTGTCGAAATATAACATTTTTAGAATTAATGTATCGGAGTATTGTGTCGTGTTCCGTGTCGGTGTCAGTGCATTCCTGAACAAGAGATGCAAGACATCCTGTGGCACTACCATAGGTTAGATTATTGTGGGCATTTTAGGGGAGAAAGGACAACTGCCAAAGTACTTATGAGTGGATTCTACTAGCCTATACTGTACAAAGAAGCTAGGAAGTTTGTGGAAGCCTGTAATTGTTGTCAGAGGACTGGGAACATTTACGGAAGACATAAGATGCCTCTAAATAACATTCTTGAGTGGAAATATTTGATTTATAGGGCATTGACTTTATAAGACAACTCACCGCTTCATATAGCAACTAGTACATCGTAGTAGCTATTGATTATGTGTCTAAATAGGTGGAGGCAGCTGCTCTACCCACTAATGACGCATGAGTAGTGATTTTTTTCATCATCTAGAAGAACATCTTTGTGAGATATGGAGTTCCTATAGCGATCATTAGTGACGGTAGAACACATTTCTGTAACAAGCAGGTTGAATATGTGCTTGCTAAGTGTGGAGTCAAACATCGTATTGCGACTCTTTATCACCCTCTGACTAGTGGACAAGTTAAAATTTCCAACCGAGAACTAAAGTGTATCCTTGAGAAGCTTGTTGGGGTTTCCAGGAAGGACTGGCCTAAGAAGCTTGATGTTGCTCTTTGGGCATATCGTACTGCATTCAAGACACCCATTGGCATATACTTTTTCCAGTTATTGTTCGGTAAGGCTTGCCATTTGCCGATTGAGTTTGAGCACAAAACATTATGGGCTATCAAGTACCTTAACTTCGATTCAAAGTCTGCGGCTGAGAAGAGATTCCTGCAACTAGATGAGCTTGATGAGTTCAGACTAATTGTGTATGAAAATGCAAGTCTCTATAAAGAGAAGACCAAGAAGTGGCACGACAAGAAAATCTTGGCTAGAGATTTCAAGGTGGGATAAAAAGTATTGTTAATAATTCCTGCTTGAGACTCTTTCCTGGAAAGCTTAAATTAAGATGGTCTAAACCCTTTGTGGTTAAAAAGATGAGACCTTATGGTGCGGTAGAGATTAGCCCTATTGATTATGACATGAGCTTTAAAGTCAATGGGCAACGATTTAAAACATACCTTGGAGGAGAAATCGACAAGGGAACAACATCTGTTACCCTTGTGGAAATTAAGTAGGCCAGGTACGTCTGGCTCGTGATGTTAAACAAGTGCTCGTTGGGAGGAAACCCAATACTTTACCATTCTTCGTTTAGTTATTTTAGTTTACTTTTCATTTTAGTTAAATAAATAAAAACACTACTAAAACGTCTGTGCTAGAATGATCATCAGCAACATGGACGGTGTCAGAATGAACATTGGCAGAAACAACTGTGCTGGAATGACCATCAACAACATGAATAGTGCTCCCCCTGAATGAGGAACCAAAAGCAACATATAGAGACTATTAGGGGTGAAACTGGGTCGGCCCGGCCCGCAGGGGCCTACAGCCCGGCCCATTAGTGGCCTCGCCTGGCTCAGCCTTTTTACTTGGCAGGTCGGGCTTGGGCTGGTGTAAAGGTTTGATTACATAATTCGGCCGGAAGCTTAATATATTAAGCCTGGCCCATGAGCCTCCAAGGCTGGCCCAATTGTTTTGGATAGTTCTGCTTTGGAATCTCAGTTACTAGAGTTAATAACATACTAAAAATTCCTTTTACTCTTTACTTCTTATATCTTGTAAGACGACAGCGTTATTGCTAAGCCTTAATTCACATGCAAGCTCCCGAGTCCCGAATAAGACACACCACTATCGTTCACGCCACCATCGTTGTCCACCACCTTCAAGTTATCTCTCATCTTTGTGTGTTTATTTATCAGATAAATAGAGTTTCTCGTTCATATTTATCTTGATTAGAAAAAGATTAATATTAGATTCTGTGATTCGTAATGTTTAATTGAAAGGCTGAGAAGGAAAGAGGTGTATTTCGAATCATAGAATCATCATGGTTTTATTTGGAAGTTAAAATTGTGATTTTTGTTTTAACAATAGAATTTGAGTATTTTGTGGAGTTGATTCATGATCTGCTTGGAAGTTAAAAATTAACAGGCCAACGGGCTGGGTCGGGCCATTTGTTTTTTATAAATGGGCTAAGACAGGCTAACAGTTAGACTCATACTATACTATTGGACAGGGCCAAATTGAATTTTTTTTGACATAGGCTTGGGCTTTACGGGGCAAAGCTCGGCCTAGCCTAGCCCACTTTCACCCCTAGAGACTATAAATAAGTGGGGTTGTAACAACTCCACAACTCATCCTAAAGAAATATAATAAATATAATAAATTAAAATAAAATATTATCTATATCTCGAATACTCTCCCTCAAGATGGAGGGTGAAGATCACATGCACTCTATCTTGGGAAGAAACAAGGCTAAAATGAAGCTTCACGGAACATAAGTCGGAGAAATCGATAGCATAACAAATCAACTAAATGAACATTAGTATGAAAAGCTAGGAAAGACATTAGCCTAAAGGGTTGAGATAAACATCAGCCAAGGAAGAGCTGGGAAAAAGACAATGTTGCAACTGGGATACAAGCCGATGGAGCCACTGTAACTGGAATAATCTGTGGACCAGGCAACAACGGAGATAAATGCTCCCCCTAAATGAGAGGACAAAATAAAGTCAAACAATGACAGAAATAAATCAAATACAAGCCATGTCGGTATCAAAGCAATATAGTGTGTGTGTGTGTGTGTAAATCATGTTATTGGAGAGTAGCTCTCTTTTTTAAACACCCATTGATTTTCATGTAGCTCAATTTTTATTTTTATTTTTATTTTTTATAAGTGAGTGAGTCCTACATATGATTATGTCTATGATAGTAGAGAATTATTCTTCTACAACATGAGATTAATAAAGTCATATGAAAGGACCCACTCACTTATAAAAAATAAAATAAAAATAAAAATTGAGCTACCCGGAAATCAATGAGTGTGTAGGAAAGAGAGTTACTCTCCAATAACATGAAAGTAGTTTTTGCCATATATATATATATAGACACACACACACATATATATATATATATATGGACAGGATCATCTTACACCAGTGTAAGACTAATAAGTCTTACATCAAATCTTAACCATTGCTTTTCTGTATCTAATGGTTAAGATTTATTAGGTCTCACTCATTAATTAATTTTTAATTCCCAATAAATCTCAATTGTTAGATGCACGAAAAAATCAACGGTTAAGATTTGGTGTAAGATTTATTATTCTTACACCGGTGTAAGATGATCTTTCCCCCTATATATATATATATATATATATATATATATATATATATATATATATATATGGGGAAGGTTATACTTACAACTTTTTTTTTTACAACCTTTTACAATCATATCTTATCATCATTGATTTCCGACAATAAACGATTATCATTTATTGTGAATTAATAATTAATTAATGAGTTTAATTTGCTAAGATGATAACTGTTGATTGGCGGAAATCAGCGGTGATAAGATATGGTTGTAAGAAGTTGTAAAAAAAAAGGTTGTAACTATAATATCCTATATATATATATATATATATATATATATATATATATATATATATATATCTTTGTAAATTTAAATATTTTCTTTTTTCAATGAATAGTATTAAAGTAAGTAATTGATATGTTTGGGAGAAGGAGATTTAATTAGATTTGTTTTTCTTAAACGGTATAGTATAATAAAGGTTCAATGGAGCTGTGATATTGTGAATTAAAGCTCTAATGCAGATTTTGGATGTGTTTAAGAGTAGGGGTGTGCAAAATAACCAAAAAAGTGAGTCGAACCATGAACCGAACCGAACCACTCCATAAAATAACCGGTTTAAAAAATTAGTTCATGAACCGAACCGGTTTTAAAGAACCGGTTCATGAACCGAACCGGTTTTAAAGAACCGGTTCATGAACCGAACCGGTTTTAAAGAACCGGTTCATGAACCGAACCGGTTTTTTAGAACCGGTTTAAGAACCAAACCGTTTCCGAACCGAACCGAACCATTTTCAAACCAAACCAAATTAATTTTTATAACTTTAATTTTAAAAATTTTAAATTTGTTTCTTTTCAAAAGAGGGTCGACCCGAACCGGTTCCGAACCGGTTCCGAACCGAACCGAACCACTTTCGAACCGAACTGAACCACTTCCGAACCGAACCAGTTTTGGACTGAACCGAACCACTTTTGAACCGAACCATTTAAACCAATTCGGTTCGATTTTTCAAAAAATCCGGTTCGGTTCAACGCACATCCCTATTTAAGAGTAGCTTAGCAGTGGGGGAGGTGTGTGTTTAGACTTGACTTTCGCACAATAATAATAAGTTATTTAGTAGAGAAGACGAAAATGATGGAAGGTCTCTCTTTCATAGTTTTATAGAAAGGCCCTTGCACTAAAAGTGCGATGCCAAACCGCTATGCTCATACGAACCCAACATGATGCACTAGCCAATGTTCTTTCACCAATATGTGATGCATCCGTGCTTGTGTGCATGGGTACGAGGGATTAAATGTAAAGAAAAAGGAGCTGGTCTACATATATATTGGGAAGTTTGATACGGAACGATAAGGAAGGAAATGAATTCCATCATTATTTAATGGTCATGAAGGGGAATTATAACCATATAAAAATAAATTAATAATAATAATTTTATAATTATTTATTTCAATATTTTTTCTTTCCTTATCACCATTGATTAACTTTTATATGATTATGATTCCCCCACATAACCATGTCATGTTAAATAAGACATGAGAGGTCCGAACAGTAATAACCTTTTTTCTCTGGTATTTTTAATTTTTTTTTCCCTATTATATCCATCAAAGGCAGAATGGAAACCATGGCAATTGAAATGTTATATGCGGGTTTTTTTTTTTTTCTTACATGTATTTTGAGAAAAAAGTATGTAACATACACCGAATAGATATAGTTCTACTGATACATGCTTTACGATTTATAAATGCTTGAATTAATTGAAGATCATCATGATTGAAAGAAAAAAAATGCTACCCAAGTATGGTGGCTCAGTTGGTAGTATGTGGACTGAGTGATGGGAGAGGATCTCGGTTCGAATCCCACCAACACCATGGGAGGGGTATAAGTACCGTAGTCCTTGGATTCGCATCGAACTCAGGATTAGTCTCATATGCGGCTCAAAGAGTCGAACCCATGCTCAAAATGCTTTCATAGTTGTTAAAAGCGTGGTTAAGATTATCCAAAAATAAAACTAATCAGGGCATAACAAATGGGGTCCACTAAAGCATCGCTAAATTCTTAAACGATTATATAATTAGGGGTAGGATATTCTTACACTGGTCTAAGAGTTAGAAGTCTTGACCATTGATCCACTTATATCCAATGACTCACATTCCCAAAAAAATTGAGTCATTCGATATAAGTAGATCAACAGACATGATTGAGAGTGTAACTTATACCGGTGTAAAATGATCCTGACCATATAATTAAGAATTTGAGAAATAGTTGACAATCAAGCAAGTTGTAATTTTTTTTTAATATCTAAATCGGTTCATCACTTCGCGACTAGTCCGATTCGAAGCGAGTCCCAGAATTAAGACTTTAAATTCCTTTTGAAATACAATAGACAATAGTGAGAAGAATATAAAGATATGCTTTAACCAATTTGGTTAAGCCTAACATATATACACATTTTAAGAATAAGAGTATGCGATCTGATATCGCGGTAGATTTTACGGAAAACAAGGTCTTTAGTTTTGAACTTTTTAATAGAAAAAAATAGAAACTTCCAAGATTCAGGACTGAAAACAATAATGACAAATAAAGGTAGGCAACAAATTGATGAACAAAAGCCATAAACAACATTTTACTATACTAGAATCAATTCTTACGAGAACCATCTATCACGTAAACTATCACTCTTTATTGTACAATTTATTTCAAACACAGAAATACAGCTGGAAACACAATAAAGTGGAAACAATAAGGCGTAAGATTAAAAACAACATAGGTCAATATATTCATATTTGTTTAGCGAGGGCATTTGGGCTGAAATGCGAAAGGTCCAACATCGTAGAGCACATAAGGAAGCTTCTTCCGTTCAACAGTTGGGAGCTCTGCCCTGAGGACACCACCAATGACACCACCATTGAGATTAGTGGGTTTTAGGCCACCAGGTGCACTTACCAAAAAGACTTTGCAGTTGTGAACTTCAGAAGTGGTGATGCTTATTGGGACTTGAAGTAAGAAATAACCGTTCTTGTCAGTCTTGGCTGGTACGACATATTTGTGCTTGTTGATGTTGCATCGCAGCTCCACAACGGCACCTTGCATTTGAAAATCAACACAGTGGTCATTATAACGTTATTATTTCATTGATGCAAACTGTCCCAACATCGAAAAAATCTTTGGCGCAACATATGCACTACCCAAAAACTAACTCAAAAGGTGAGAGTGTCCAAGCCTTATAAAGGTTACATTAGTTGTTCATCTAATCAGGGTGGGACTATATATTTCAACAGGTCCAGCCTATAAAGAAACTTGGGATATCACCCGAAAGCTAGCTCAAAGGGTGGAAGTGGTCAAGGCCTTATAAAGGCCATGTTAGTTGTTCATCCAACCAACGTGGGACTATATATCTCAACATAGATAAAAAAATTGAGACTTAAAAAAAAAATTATACAAAGAAATATGGGTTAAGATAGAAAAATAAAGGGAGTATTAAATTGGTACTCCTACCAAAGAAATTTCCCCCAACAACAATGTCGTATACTCGGTAATCATGCAGCATTAGTAAAACGACAAAGCAACTTTAGCGTAACGCTTCTCTCGCTGTTTTTTTTTTTTTTTTTTAGAATCTCCCCCTCTTTAATACACACTGTTCCATTGATCATATACAAAGCCTTGTGGGGAACCTTAGGCTTAGCTAGATTAATCTTATATGTAAAAGGGTGTAGGGACAAATTGTGGTCTACCTAAACAAGGATAAGTTTAGATCTACGTACTTGCTGATGCAAGCCAAGCCAAAAAATATTTGAAGGTGAAAAACAGTAAAATAAAAACGAATGAGAGTAGAATGAACTTAATTTATCTAATTCAATACACTAGAATTATAAAAAATTAAATGCATGATGGTTTGAAGGCGGAAATGCTATTGACAGAGTTTACTGTATCATAAAAAATCATGTGAACCATTTGAAGTAGGGAAAATGAAAAATGGAAAATATAAAAAATAACATATAAGATTGTGATGAGAACTGAAAAAAGAAGAAGTTATATCTGTGCATAACATCATTAAACTGAATAAAAAGAAAAGGAAAAAAACTCAAATTTCTGTACTAGAAGCTTGGGAGAGTACAACATCTTATACAATAAATAACGTAAGGGTTTAGCGACAGAAGAACATTGTATCATTTTAATAGTTATAATTAAGTAGATAGTATATAATTATAGGGTTTTATAATTCTCATTTAACATGAGAATTGAAATCTTCTTATATATTTTTTGATTTCTATATTGATGTACACATAATTTTTTCTAACATATGGATCTCATATATTTTTTATCTCTACAACATAAAATTTCAATTCTCATGTTACATGAGAATCATAAAACTCATAATTATTATATTAAAATTATATTTATCAGTTCTCATTGTGTTATTATAATTATATACTACTCGTAATATATAATTATAACTGCTAAGATAATATAACGTCGTGTCCTTAAAATACAAAACTTTTTCCCATAAGGTAAACACTATATATTTTGCGAATTTTTGTTGTCGCAGTTTATATATTACGGGTAATAAATAATTATAATATTAAAGTTGTACTTCTTTTCTCTCTTTAAAGTTGATGTATAAACGAAAAAAAATATAACTTTAATATTATAACTATGTATTACCGCATAATAGATAATTATATATCCTAAAAGGATACAAACTTATATCCCTACACACATTAAACCCATATATTTTTTAAGAGAAAATAAGGTAAAAACTTAGGAGTTGAGACAAACCAAGTACTGGTGAGGCTTCCAAGAGAGTGTCAAAGTTAGCATACTTGCAGGACTTAACATAAACAACGCCTTGAACTTCCTTCAAGAGTCTAAGGAAGGGACGCGGTGGAAGAACAGCGATATGAGGAGGAGGTGGGGGAACATGGGGCTTGAATGGGACATGAGGAGGAGGAGGAGGGTGAAAAGGAGCATGGGCCGGTGCGTGGTGGTGGTGGTGATGGTAATGTGGACGAGGGGCGTGAAGCGGTGGTTCAACCGGTGGGTGAGACGGGGACGGTGGTGGAGGTGAGTTAGGGGGAGGAGAGTGAGGGTGAGGTGGAGGAGGAGAGTGAGGGTGAGGTGGTGGAGGAGAGTGGGCGTGACGGGGTGGGTCAACGGGGCTGTGAAACGGCGGGGGTGGTGTAGGAGAAGCAAACACAGTGAAAGAACTTGCTAAGAGAAGCAACATTATCACACCCATTGTTGCTTTGTATAGAAGGGGGAAGCTAATCAGAGAGTGAGAAAGAGAGAGGAAGTGATGTTGGTCTAATTATATCATGGAGAGGTTCATTTATAGTGGTTCATGTTTCTCACATATAAACAAAAATTATAAAAAATAAATATTAAATTGGATAAGGACGTCGGAAGGAGAGTGAACTTGGGAAAGAGCTATGTGAGACAGGAGAATTGAGAGAGTGATCCGAAAACAGGGAATTCGATTTGGAAAGAAATATATCTTAATATATTACTAGTGTTATGTTTATCACAAAAAAAAAAGTTATAAATTTAGATTCTTTCAAAAGAGAGATAGACATGAAAAATATGAATCTCCTTAAAAACACCAAAATAAATAAAATAAAGATGTGGGTCTGATTTTTTTGTGTCTATCTCTGTTTTAAAATGATCTAAGTTTGTGTCTGTATTTATTAATACTTTAATATAGTTGATAATAAGTTTTTTTTTAAATAAAATATATTCAGTTTTTAAAATTATTATAAAATTCTTTAAAGGAAATATATAATTATTAATCATGAACCAAAAAGAAAATGAAAACGATATATGGCTAGACAAATGGCATAATGAGTGCTCGTGCATAGGTACTTGTTGTCTAATATTGGGAATTTTGCACTTCTTGCAAGGCAGATGCAGAAGTTTCCAAGGACTTCGGTTATAACACTCTATTTTTGTAGGGAAAAACTATTCTCATTTTACATCAGAGAAGCTTT
>JAVKPL010005145.1:0-23871 GCA_032173675.1 Gastrolobium villosum | reverse complement strand
AAAGGATATATTACAAGATAAGAATCAGACAGCAAAGCCTATTTTTTAAACTCAACTTTTTTTTTTCCCTTATGCTTTCCTCACACGTGCACCTATTTTTTAAGGTTATTGCCCGAGGATTTGTGATTCTAAATGTTTTAGCCTCAGTGCATTTCTTGTTGAAATTTATGAGAAGGGTTTTATTAATCTCATCTTAAAAGAGATAAGTTATTTCATGTAATAGAGATAAACTTATGGGCTCCACCACCTGAAAAAAGAAGAAATAAAAGGTGGCACAATTATCGAAGGGTGTATAGGAGAGAAAACTTCTATCATGTAGCATGAGAATAGTTTTTCTCATATTTAATAGTCATAAAATGCAATAAAGAAACTTTCATCACTTGTAGAGTTGTAGTAGTACTTTGCAAAGTAACAGTTGGAAAAGAATCATGGTGATTTCATGTTGTCACTAAAACGCCTTGAGTATACTTTTTGAACTGTCTGCAGTTGAGAATGGTAAGCGCTTCTTTCCACATTGTTCGGAGGTGCTTGATAAGTTTCTGGACGACGAGATGCCTGATGTTTTCTTCCTAGAGAAGGGCACTGAAGAAGAGCAAGTAATCAAGAAAGCACGCTTCCAGGAACTTAAAGATGATGTGCAGAAGGCATTTCATAAGGATATGGCTGAGAATAACCATTCAGGTTTTTCATCTACAGTGTCTTCCGCATCATCCTCATCTCGTAGGGATGGTCTTGGCCATAAAGTGAGGAAAAAATGAAGTCCTTGTTCTTCTATAGTGGTTGCTTAAAGTTTTGGCTTTTTCAAGTAGTGCAAGTAGCACTTTATAACATATATTGCCAATAAGATTCTATGTTACAGTAGGAGTTTTGCAAATGAACATGGGACATTTTTACTAGATTGATGTACTTGCTTGCACTTTTTGCACCGAAAGGAAAGAAGAAAAAGAAAGGAAGGAAGATGTACTGGCTTGGTATATTTGTTCCTCCGAAATTGGTGATTCATGTAATATATGGGAAACCAAAAAGCCAAAAGTATCCATGGTTTGATTCCTAATATTCCATGTTGAGAATGCCGATTTTTTTCTAAGGTAGTGTTTGGTTGGGGAAAAGTGAATATTTTTCTGACCAAGTGAATGTGGGATTGTTCCTTCTCCACGTTTGGTAGAAGGATTTGGTTTCTGTTCCCCATCAATGAAGTTTGCCTAGCAATCGATGATAACAAGTAAAAGTTGGATTTCAACAGTGTTTAGGAAGCCTCTTGTAAATGTGGTATTGCCGATAGAAAGCGGATAAATGAAAAATGGCAAGAAGAGCATGATGACTTTATCCCTCCAATGTACGAATATGAAAAATGCATAAGATGACTACTAAAAAATGGCACAGTATCATGAAAAACTCGCAACAAAATGGAGACATCAATGTCCAAAAAATGGCACAGTATCGACAGTGTCATGTACGAAGATGACAACTGAATGGAGACCTCAATGTCCAAAAAAAAAAAAAAAAACACTCCACAATACATGTTGGAAAATCATTATTTTATAAGAAGGTTAATTTCGTAATTTTAATTCTTTTTCCCATCAAAATCTTTTTTTTTTTTTTGGTAAACCAAAATCTTATTTTCAACCAAACACATCAGTTTATTCAACCCAATTTCCCCAGTATATTTTGCGACACCAAACAACTTTTTTTAAACTTTCCTACCAAACTAAATTTCCAATGTCTTTCCTTGTAATTACATTTCCTCATTCTAAAAAAATTTCTCCTCAACCAAACATTACCTAAGTATTCACGAAATCAATGCAAGATTTGTTTCATTTGCAAGGAACCATCCGTGTTTTAATAAATTTTTGTTTTTTTTTTCTCCATGTAATTAATATATGAGTGAGGATATTCTAACTATCAAAAATTCTTACTACTAACTTACTATCCATCACATCACCATTGGATCAATGAGAGAGAATGTTAAAAAGTTTTTGAAGAGAAAGAAAATATTAATCTAATGGTGATTAGATAAGTAGTAAGTTGGTAGTGAAATTTTTTGGTAGTGAGAATATCCCTCCTCTTAATATATATATATATATATATATATATATATATATATATATATATATATATATATATATATAACAAGTAAACGAAGGTTTTTTATGGGCTTTTTGCTAAAATCAACCAAAAATGAACATATGGTGAAATTTAGAAAGAAAAAATTTATTTTTTATCAAGAGCACGGCCATAACCTATTTATCTAAGGGATAAATTATATTCATGCAACAGGAAATATGATATCTCATGTTATAGATATAATTATGTGATGGGCTCTGCTATTTATCAAAAGGACTTTTATTTTCTCATGTTACATGAATAATTTTTTTTTCCTACTAAAAATAGACTAGTTAAATAATACTAGAGAAAGTGGAAAAGACACTTTATTTAATGATTTGATTTTGTCTATAGTAATTGCATGATGACAATATTCTTCATGCAATATAATACTTATTTATCCCTTATTAAAAAAAATACAAAAATTAATGGGTCTGTAAAATGTTATATTACTCTCGTATTAATATAACTCTTTAGGCTTTGTTTGAGAGTTTGGAGGGGAAGGAAAGGAAGGGGATCCAAGGTGGAGGGAGGGGAAGGAAGGGAAGAAAATTTGAGGGTATTCCCTCCCCTTGAGATATTTTTTATGAAATTTCTACGCTGAAATCTACGAAATTGTCACAAATTTTTTTTCATCGGAATATTATTCGTCGAAAAGCGACGGAAATTTTTCTCCAATGAAAATTTTTACAAAAATAAATTTTCTATCGAAATTTAGTTTCTGGCAAAAGTTTTGACGAAAATGATTTCCTCCATGAAATGCTTTAAACAAAAAAAAAATATTTCGTGAAAAATTTTGACGGAATGTTTTTCGTTCAAAATTTCGATGGAAATGTGTTCTGAAGAAAATTTTGCCGGAAATTGTTTCGTCAAATATTTTGAGGGAAATGTTTCATTCGAAATTTTCGACGAAATTTAGATTCTGTAAAGAATTTTGACAGAATATTTTTTCTGTCAAACATTTTAATCGAAATATTTTTCGTCAAATTTTTTTACGGAAAAATTTTATGTTCAGATTTTTTAACATAAATGTGTTCTGTTTTGTTGAAAATTTTGATGGAAATGTTTTTTATCAAAAAATTTGACGAAAATATTTTCCATCGAAAATTTTCGATGAAAATGTGTTTCCTTAAATATTCAACTGAAAGATTTTGTCAAAAAGTTTAGCGAAAATATTTCCGTCGAAAACTTTTGACGTAAAGAATTTTGATGGAAATATTTTTCGTCAAAAATTTCGAGGAATATGTTTTTTTATGAAATATTTTGACAAAAAAAGTTTGTCAAATTCTTTTGTAGAAATGTTTTTAGTCTCAAATTTTGATGGAAATATTTTTCGTAAAAAATTTAGACGTAATTATTTTACGTCGAAAGTTTTCGGTGGAGATGTGTTTCGTCAAATTTTGGACGAAAATATTTTCGTTGAAAGTTTCATCGAAATTTAGATTCGTCAATAGTTTTGACTGAATTCTTTCCCGTAAAAAATTTATGTTAGTGATTATGACAAAATCTTGTTTCGTCTTTAGTTTTGACGAAATTTTTTTGACGTATGTGATTTTCATCAAAAAATTCATCAAATATTTTTTGTTGATAAATTTTGTTGGTATTTGAGACTTTTCTAATAATGTCACGTTTAACAATGATTCACATTTATGTATTTTTTATATTTTAATCCTAAGGGTAGATAAGTGATTTTTTATATTTCCTTCCTCAAACCCCCAAATTGGGGGAACTTTAATTTTAGGAAGAAGGAATGTTTTGGAGGGTTTAGTAAAAACCCTCAATTCCTTCCCCTCCTTTTTTTAAACTCACAAATAAGGGGAGGGCTTACTAAAACCCTCCCTTTCCTTTCCTTCCCCTCCTAAAACCAACTCCCAAACAAAGCCTTAGTTACTTATAAGCATAAATTAGGTTAAACAGGTATTCAGAAAAACTCTTATAATGAAAATTTTTTTTATAATGAAGAAAAAAGTTAAAAATTAAAAGCTCGTAATAGGAGCTTTTTTTTTAAGCTTTTATCTATTTTTTTAATTGTGTGCTTTTATTTAAAATGAAGAGTTATAAAAATGGGGAGAGGGATAGTTTTCTTGAAATATATGCTTTTAAGTAACTTTTAAGCTAAAAATCTTATATAATCACCAAATAGTTTTTAGCTTTTTTTTTAAGTTTTTTTTTTACTTTAACTTATAAGTAATTTTTATCTTAAAAAAGATATGATTAGAAAATGTGAAAATAGAAAAGTCTGTCACCTATACTGCTTTTGGAGAAGAAGAAAAATTAGAAACCCCTCTTCTGAAAATTGACTGATAGATAAATTACTTACTTAAAAAAATGATAGAGAAACCGAACTATTCAGATTTATTATCTATATACAACCATTCTCATATCTATAAATTAAATTATTTACCACCGGATAGTATATTATACTGTTTTAAAACTCGGACCGGTCATCGAATCGGTTGAGGTACTGGATCATTGGTTCAACCGGGTTCTACCGGGTTGAACCGGATTTACTGTTCACATATTAAAAATATAAAAATATTACTTATATTAAAAAAATTCACATAAAAAACTATAGCTTCAAAAAATAAATTGATTTGCAATGATAGCAAATAATATATACTTCTAAGCTTCTAGCTCTAAACCATATCCTAATATTGGATTAAAATTGCAATATAAGTTAATGCACCTTTTGTGCTTGACATGATAATGATAAATTAAATCATGATAACAAATATTGTGCATGAAATATACACTAAGAAAAAGTGTCACCGTTATCATGATAACAAATAGTATGCATGAAACATACACTAAGAAAAAAAGTCCACCGTTGAGATGAGATCATGAGACCATCAGTGTTTATCACTACTTAACTTCATTAGATTATTATAAGATGCAACTAAATTACATAAATGAACTGCACTAATTTAAAATACCTTATTATTTTCACCTTACTTTTAATCATATCCATCATAAAATATGAATATGATTTAATTCAAGAGTTCTTATCAACAAAAAAAGTAATAACCGGTCTAACCCGGGTCAACCGAGTCACCGGGTTGCCGGGTTTCTGCCGGGTCAACCGGTCTAATCCGGGTTGACTGCAGAAGCAGTCCAACTAGCCGCTCGGACCGGTGAACCCATCGGGTCACTGAGTCCCGGGTCGACCCGGCCGGTCCGAGCTGGGTTTTAAAACACTGGTATATTAGCTGCCTCTGAAAAAAGAATTTCTTAGGGCATGTTTGGTACACAGTATAAGATAAGGCCTAATAATATAAGATTTGATTATATAAAATTTAATTAAATTTTAATACTATCCAACATTTGACATGGTATTGTAGAAGATAATATATTATATAAGATAATATCTTCTAGTATTTGGTAATACACTGTATAATACTAGATAGAATAAAAATAAATTTTTTTGACAAACAATTTATATTATTCTTCCAAATATGTCATATGATATTAATTTTTATAGAAATCTATTGACCAGTGTGTCCAAAAAATATATTAATTTTTATAAAAGTAATAATATCCAACATTTTAAAAATATATATATTGAAAAATAATTTTTTTTTAATATATTATTTTATTAATTTTTTAATTCTTGAGAATTGCACTGGTTAATACATCAATCCATTTTCAGGCCTAATGCCTTTATATATTATTTTGATGTACAAAGGGATAATGCTGTATAAGCTTATACTATACGATAGTCACACCAAATAACTAAAAATGTCATAACGTATAGTATAAGCTTATACTATCAGATTTTATACATCACATCAAACATGCCTTAGTTACACTAAATCAAAAAGAACTCATTTACACTATGTCATAATTTAGGGGTGTTCATCAACTGATCCAAACCGATTCAAACCACGATGACCGAACCAAAAATTGAATTAACCAAAAATCAAAAAATCAAAAACCGAAAAAAAACTGCAAAATTTAATTGAATCGGATTGTTTTTTGGATGAGTTGGTGAAAACTAATCCAATCCAAACCGATCCAATTATTCCCCAACCTTACCATCTACCTACTTGGGCCTTTCTCCAATCATATAGCAAAATTCTAAATCCAAGCCCCATTAACCCATCATGTTGGAGAAAGTGGGTTGTGCTTGATCTATGTTATGTTCTCTTTTTTTGGTAAGATACATGATATATTTTTATTACATAGGTTATTGTTGTACAACAGCTCCTCTATAGAATGAAAATTTGGGTTACTTCATATCTCAAGCAACCATATTATAAATTTTTTATTGGAAGTAAAAGATGATAATTTAACTTTTTGTTGTACAATGCTTCTAAATTGCACAATAATGGGTTACTTCGTATCTCAAGCAACCATATCAGATAGTATCTTTCCTCCGGCCTTTTGTCGCGCGATGCCTCAACACCATCAACTACTTATCTGAAATGGCAATTTCCATAATGCGGGGTGAGATAATATAATTACCTTAGTAAGCTAGGGCTCCTCCATCCTTAAGCTCACTTCTGGTATAACCACAGTATAAAATCATTGCATGCATCATAATATGTATATCAATGCAGTGTGAAGATAATAAATCCTACTGACCAAAGAATAAAACATGTATGCATTACTCAAAGTAACTCATCTTGCAACATACCTGTACACGGTAACTCATCATGTACTATGCATAAGGTAACTTTTCTTATGCTTTACACACAAGGTAACTCCTCTTGTGTGGCACATAAACATGCATACATATACATGCACCATATACCAGTTCATATCCATATACCATATGAAAGAACCATCATCCCTTAGAGTTTAGTGGAAACAACAAGGATCGAAAGCTTACCTCAAGTAGGCTTCCTCTTTTACACTTTCTTGTAGTCCAAGCAATCAAGTCCACAAGACTTTCACACCAAAACACCTATTTAAAGGTTACAAGTGTGATCAATACATATGCTATACATAACAAATTAATTCAATAGCTAACATTTCACCAAGAGATTTAAGTTGGATAACTTAACCTACGCTTGACAACTTAGTGTCCCAAGTCCAAGTGATTTATTCACACAAGATAATATCACTAATCCAACCTATTCAAGGTATACCTCCATTAATTCAACATGCATATACCAACGTATTCATATGCCAACATTTTCAATTTTCAAGACTACACATACAAGACACCTTACACTTGATTTTAAGTTCAATTTATCAAAGTGTTCTACATGGCGATTTCGTAATTTTTCCTTTTAAGGGAACGAATCCCAAGCATGTTTAACAAAGGGACTCACATACCAATCACCCTCAAACTACTCAAGCCATCAAATTTTCGAAATTAAAATATAGCCAAAAAAACCATGATTTTCTATATTGAGTTAAATAGTGATTTTTTTATTATCTTTCATCAAGAAGCAATCCTAAGCATATTTAATAAAGGAAGCTATATCCAAATCACTCTCTAACTATCCATACCATGACTTAACTCAATGTGAAAAATCCACAAATCTCCGACTCAAGTGAGTGTGAATTCCAATCCATGGAAATCGCTCAAAACAACGTTGAGATCAACACTACAACATGAATATACCACAAACAACCATTACAATCCATAAAATCGTCACATTTTCGTGAACTATTCATCACAAAACTTAAATTTCTTGAAATTTCATAAAAACAAGAATCAAATTAGGATTTATTACCATGGGTAGTCTTAGAATCACCTGATGAGTGGATTTCAAGCCTCCTTTGTGATCAAACAACCCTCCAAAGCCTCAACTCAACGTTAAGGCGCCACTTTCTATTCAATTTTTCTCTTAATACAAGGTTTTTTAATAGATTATCGATTAGAGGTTGTGTTTGCCTAAGAATTCTAAGCACTTTTGCTTTCTACTTCACTAGATTTCGTTGAGAAACAAAGAAGATCCAAATTGGAGCTTTTCTCCTATGGCTATCGAGTTTGGCAGAGTCGACCGGAGAGAAAGCAAACGAGGGAAGGAGTATTTTCTTTTTTAACACTTAAGTGAGTTTAAATAATTTAAGTAAGTATAAATTTATGGAAAAACTTCAAAAAAACCCCTACAAGTTTTCTCAAAATCACTTAACCCCCTCTCGGAATTTTTAATCATTTATCCCCCTACTTAAAATTTCTTTATCATTTACCCCCTAATTTGATTTTCCATCCAAAATTTTGTTAATAAAGTTAAAATTTTAAAAAGATACCAAAATTACCGTTAATAGAAAAAAGAAAAACATAATTTTCTCACAAACACAGTTTTAGACAAACTCACGTAAGCAAGACATGAATGTAAATCAACGATTGAATCCTCCCTCTACTCCCAATGACACAGAAAACAACGAAATAGCACCTTCGACATGTTTGCTTGGTAATATCATATGATTAAGGGTAAAACAAAGCATATATGAAGCACAAAACGTAAAGCTTTTCAGTTGTTGTGCAAGCAAAATAAAGTGCGCCTCTGAATAAATTTATAAAGTCAGATTTATTGGTCATATAATAGCAGAAAAGCTTTTAACAGAAAAGGGAAGATCTAAACCTGCTGAGATTAAGCCTCTTTAATCATTTTATTTGAACAACGACACCAACTATTGTGAGTGCAGTGTTTAATAGCAATGAGATTTGCAGGAAACAATTTTAATAATTACTAATTCTAACAAGGCTACCTTAAAGAAAACATTCCGTGAGTTCGTCTAAAATTACATCTGTGAGGAAATTATGTTTTGTATTTTTCTATTAAGGGTAATTTTGGTATTTTTTTAAAAAATTAATTATGTTAACAAAATTTTGGATGAAAAATCAAATTAGGTGGGTAAGTGATAAAGAAATTTTGAGTAGGGGGTAAATGTTTAAAAATTTCGGAAAGGGGGTCAAGTGATTTTGAGAAAACTTGTAGAGTTTTTTTTGAAGTTTCTCCTAAATTTATCTATCCCGCTCACTTAACTCGTATGCCAACTTGACATACTAGTCCAGAATATTTTTGTGATAATATTTACAAATTTATTTTCACTTTTCGGTTAACTTTGTCTACCGCATTTTTACCTTAATATTATTACTTTTATTCTTTTTTCATAAAAGATGACTTTAATTCATTTTAATTAGACTCCTCATCTAATTACTCTTTAATATTTATCGTAAATTCCTTAATTTATAATTAAATTCACAATTTAATGTTTAGGTCATTATAACACTGCTGTTCCCACTACCTAATGATAAGATTAAATTGAATTTGCGTTTACCAAGTTATAAACAGAAGAAAATTTTATGCCAAGATTGTTGTGCAACTACGTGAACGAGAATATTCTTTAGACGAACGAGTAGGGTTAGCCTAGTGCTGTGGTATGTGTGTGTTGGGAATGTATCTAGTGTAGGATGTTGTGTTCAATTCCTTATAATCTCAAAAAGAAAAAAGGAATATTCTTTAGACAGTCCTTTCAAATTAATAAATTGCATTATCTAAATAGACTAAAATAATATATTTTATGGTGACAGAAACATAAATTATGACGGTAAAAACTAAAAAGTAAAATTTTTTAATTTAAATATTAAATAAAACATAACAGTCTTAACAAAAATGTCTTAAAAACTTGTATTAAAAACAAATGTCTTAAAAACAAATATTTTTCTTAAATTTTTTACGGGAGATTATATTTATTACTTTTTTTTATTATCAGATTTTAACCGTTGATTTCTATCCATCTAACAGTGATAATTTATTAAAAATTAATAATTAATTAATAAGTGCAATATATTAAATTATAATCGTTGACAAAAAATCAACGATTAAAATTTAATAAAAATAATAAATATAACCTTTTGACTTTGATCAAAGCAATACCAAAAAGAGAAAAGCAGAAATTCCTTTTGCCTGGCAACAATTTCTGCCGGAGGGCTCGTGGAAATTTTGACAGGCCTTCCATGAAGGTTCAGTGGTAGCGTTCTTTACTATTTATTATCAGTGTATCTATCCCCTGAAGACAATGTGTTTAAGAAAAACCCTTAGTTATATAGTAACTATCAGTGTATCATCCTCCTTCTCTCATTGTACTAGAACAATTATAGCATCCTCCTCTCTTTTTTGACAAACATTTCTAATCTTCCAGCATCCTCAAAGCTTAATTGTTGCTTTTACTATGGAAGAGCCATGTAGTTTTTCCCATGATGTTTTCCTTAGTTTTAGAGGTCGAGATACACGGTACACGTTTATAGGATCCCTTCGTAAAGAGTTGTGTCGGAAGGGAATTAACACTTTTGTTGATGACAAGAAACTGAGGATAGGGGAAGATATTTCACCTGCCCTTTGCAAAGCCATTGAAGAATCTAGGATTATTATCATTGTGTTTTCTCAAAATTATGCCTCTTCCACATGGTGCCTTGATGAACTTGTCGAGATCGTAAACTGTATCAAGAGGAACAACAAACAACTCGTTTTCCCAATTTTTTACCATGTAGATCCTTCAGATGTAAGGCATCAGAAAAATCATTACGGGGAAGCCATGAATGCACACGAGGTTAGGTTTGGCAAAGACTCAAAGAAAGTGCAGGCATGGAGATCAGCTTTGTCTTATGTAGCTAACTTAACAGGGCACCATTTTAGTACTGGGTATGTATGTGCCTACAATTTCTTTCATACATTGTCTTTTGGCTGTTGAGGTTCCCAAATATTTTATTAGTTGTAAAATGATCCATGTCTTAATTTTATGAGTGTTTCTAATTAACACAACTGTTGTGGATTCTTAGAGAGAAAAAAAGTCCTGAAATTCATGTTGTAAAAAAGATGAGTAGATTTTTCAAAATAACCAACATTTTCTTCCCAAATACTTTTCCCTGTTTTTATTTATTAATTATAATGTGCTTTTTGTATGCGCTGAATTAGAATTATAACGTTATTCTAATAATAATTCATCCCATTCCAGTGTGTTGATTCCTGCTGTCTGATTTTTTTTTTTCTGTTTCAGTGTAATTTTATTCACCAGGTCATGTGATAATTTATTTTTGTATTGGTTATTCCAGCAACTAAACAAATAATGCGATGTGTTCCCGCAGGTACGAAATCGATTTTATTGAAAAGATTGTTAAGGAGGTCGATGTTAAGGTAAGTCCTAAACCTTTACATATTGCTTAAGAGATCTAATGTAAATATCTCTTTACTGATGCTGAAGTCACTTTTACTGATCCAGACTACATCATCTATGTTGTCAAATGGTTCTGGTAATCCCAACATATCTTCCTCCACCAGCAATGAGCATGTGGCAAATATTGACAATTTGAGTCTGAATCAACTCAGTGGAAGCCTTGAGAAGTTGTTGACTGATGCTGAATATGATTATTGTGACGCTGAGATTCTTGTAGAAGGCATCCCTGTGGGTATTCATAGCTGTATATTGGCTTCACGTAGTCAGTTTTTTCATGAGCTTTTTAGGAAAGGAAATGAGGTATCAGTGAAGGAAGGAAAACCAAGGTATCTCATGTCAGATGTAACAGTTGGATATGAAGCTTTCCTCGTTTTCTTGCATTATTTGTATACCGGAAAGCTAAAGCCTTCACCACCAGAAGTTGCAACATGTGTTGATGAAGCATGTATCCATGATGCTTGCCGCCCCGCTATCAATTATGCTTTGGAACTATTGTATGCTTCTGCCGCTTTTCAGATGAAAGAGCTGGTTTCGCTTTTCCAGGTATAATGTCTCATTTCTGGCTCTTTTTCCTTTGTTTTACTTTGATAATTTTTGTGTCAAAGAGGGAAAATGTGACAAATTCAGAGTAATAAACTAAAGTTCCACAAAATCACCTTGTGCTGAATAACACAATATTGTATGCTGAATTCAGTCTTTGCTTCAGAGATCTAATGTAAATATCTCTTTACTGATGCAGCGGTGTCTCCTAAATTTTGTTGAGAAGGCTCTTGTGGAAGATGTTATTCCTATTCTTAAGGCTTCCTTTCACTGCCAACTAAGCCAGCTTCGCTCTCAATGCATTCAGAGAGTAGCAAGGTCTGACCTTGACAGCATATCTTTGGATAAAGAAGAACTACCTCATGAAATTGTGACTGAAATCAAGTCACTTCAAGTCCAATCTCAGCCAGAATCCACACCTGATGCAATGGAAGTAGAACCTTCAAATGTTGAGAGTATCAGGAAAATCCATAAAGCATTGGACTCTGATAATGTTGAGCTACTGAAGCTTCTTTTAAATGAGTCTAGTGTCACTCTAGATGATGCCTATGCTTTACACTATGCCTGTGCCTATAGTGATTCTGAGGTTGTTCAAGAGGTTCTTACTCTAGGCTTGGCTGATGTTAACCTTAGAAATCCCCGAGGATACACTGTTCTTCATGTGGCTGCAAGACGAAAGGATCTATCCATTTTGGTAGCATTACTGAAAAAAGGGTCATGTGTATCAGATACCACCCCAGATGGACAAAAAGCCCTTTCAATTTGTCAGAGGTTGACAAGACGGAAGGATTATCGTGAGAAAATAGAGCAGGGGAAGGAATCTTGTGTTGATGTCCTGGGGAGAGAGATGAGAAGAAATTCTATGTCTGTGAATATGTCTGTTTCGTCACAGTTAACTACTGATGATGATTTGCACACGAGACTGGAAATCAATGAACTTAGAGGTACAGTTTTTACTTTTCTAGGTTACTTTCTTTCAATGAATATGGAATTGGGACCTTTTAGTTATCATAGGAATATGCATGATTCAGAATCACAACAAAACATTATTCATAAGATGCTTTTAAATTTGGAAGCATGTGGACATCAAATTAGCAATCACTTTCTTTCATGTTGCAGTTGCAGTTGCTAGGATCCTGTTTCCTGTTGCGGCTAGGGTAGCCATTGAGAATGCTGAGGCAGATTCAACATCACTGTATGCAAGCTCATCAGCTTTGGAGGGCCCAAGCGGCATTCTAAAAGAAGTAAACCTAAATAAAACCCCTTCTGTTCGAACCAGAAAACTACAGTTAAAATTGCATGCCCTTCAAGAAACAGGTATGTCCAAGAGAATTTTGAAATAGCTTCCTTGTAACGGTTCTGCATCATTGGGGAATATGGATATGACTTGTTCTCTATTAACAGCAAAGCAAAGCTTGCATGTACATTGCCTTGATTAGAACATACCAGAACTGTGAAAATCTAAGAATTAGGTAATGCCATCATTTGAATTAGGTTTAGATTTGTACTAGGTAATTATCTGCTTCCCCACCCCAAAAATATAAAATAAAATAAAAAATGAAAGTTACCAAGCTATTCATCTGATATTTTATTGACGTGGGATTGACAATGTAAATTCTTGAGCTCCAACTTTGTAAAAGAAGCTATACTGCCAATGTGAGCTCTCCTGAAGCTTAAGAAATGGCCATTTTTTTCTCTGAAAGCCAACATTCCTTCCATTGATGTTTCAAATTTCAATATCACTTTACTGCAGTGGCAGCTAATATTTTAGCTTTGCAACTTTTTCCTCAATTCCTTTGTCCATTTAATTTGAGAATCATAAGAATTTTGTAATTGTCAATTTGTCATAGCTCATAGAAAGAGAAAAATATATATTACAAGATAAGAATCAGACAGCAAAGCCTGAGAAAAGAATTAACTATTCCCCTTTCTCTCGATGATTTTTTTTTTTTTTTCCTTATGCTTTCCTCGCACGTGCACCTATTTTTTAAGGTTATTGCCACAGGATTTGTGATTCTAAATGTTTTAGCCTCAGTGCATTTCTTGTTGAAATTTATGAGAGCCAATATTTAGCAGTCATAAAATGCAATAAAGAAACTTCTCATCACTTGTAGTAGTACTTTGCAAAGTAACAGATGGAAAAGAATCATGGTGGTTTCATGTTGTTACTAAAACTCCTTGAGTATACTTTTTGAACTGTCTGCAGTTGAGAATGGTAGGCGCTTCTTTCCACATTGCTCTGAGGTGCTTGATAAGTTTCTGGACGACGAGATGCCTGATGTTTTCTTCCTAGAGAAGGGCACTGAAGAAGAGCAAGTAATCAAGAAAGCACGCTTCCAGGAACTTAAAGATGATGTGCAGAAGGCATTTCATAAGGATATGGCTGAAAATAACCATTCAGGTTTTTCATCTTCAGTGTCTTCCGCATCATCCTCATCTCGTAGGGATGGTCTTGGCCATAAAGTGAGGAAAAAATGAAGTCCTTGTTCTTCTATTGTGGTTGCTTAAAGTTTTAGCTTTTTCAAGTAGTGCAAATAGCAACTGTAGCATATATTGCTAACTGACCGATCATTCACCCGGTCGAGGTACCGGGTCAATGGTTCAATCGGTGGGTCACTGGTTGAACCGCATGAACCGGATATATATATATATATATATATATATATAAATTTATATTTTATACTTAATTATATAATAAATATTGTAAATGGTGCCATTTAAACAAGAAGGGGATATTTTGACTACCAAAATTTTTCACTACCAATCTAATCATTATTGGATCAAGGAGAGAGAATGCTAAAAAATTTATGAAGAGAGAGAAAATGTTGATCCAATGGTGATTAGATAGGTAGTAAGTTGGTAGTGAAAAAATTTAGTAGTAAGAATATCCTTCCTCTTTAAACAATAATCTTAATGTAGTTTAGTTATATTATTCAACCTGGTGGCTTAGTGGTTTGAGAAGGTGCTCCTCGTTCCAATGAGCAGGGTTTGGTTGTAACTAATTTTAAAAAACCATTTCAAATCGGAAATCGGTATCGGTTGAACTGGAGTTTATCACCGAGTCACTGGGTCAATAATGGGTCAATTACTTAAGCGATAATCGGTTGAACCGGAGTTTATCACCGGGTCACTGGGTCAATAACGGGTCAACTACTTAAGCGGTCCAATGGTATAATCAGACTGATTGATGGGTTGGTTTCCGGGCCAACCGACCCGGCCGGTTCGGTTTTTATAACACTGTTGCTAATAACATGCTGTGTTACATTAGGAGTTTTGCAAATGAACATGGGACATTTTTACTAGATTGATGAACTTGCTTGCAATTTTTTACTAAGTATTCATGGGAAATGAACCATTCCCCAAAGACCAAAAGTATTCATTTTTGATTCCCATCTCATGTTGAGTATGCAGATTTTTTACTATGTATTCACGAAATCAACATAAGATACGATATTTGTTTCATTTGCGAGGAACAATACCGTGTTTTAAGAAATAAATTTTTTTTTTCTCCAAGTAAGATTTAACAAGCAACCGAAGGTTTTATGTGGGTTTGTTTTGCTAAAATTAACCAAAAATGAACATATGGTGAAATTTAGCATTTATAGATAAAATTACAAGTTAAATAAAATGATAATTGTGGTGTGACCATAGTAGTTAAAATCGGGATTTTATTAAAATCGGGAGGAAGATAAATAATTACAAAACGTAAAATCCTAACATAAAAAAAATCATAAAAAATCGTTAAAACGTAAAAGCGTTTGGAATTTTAATGAAGTCGTTTTGATTGAAAAAAAATTAAAAGCGTAGATTTAAATCGAGATTTTAACTACTATGGGTGTCACACTTCAATCCACCAAATAAAAACAAAAACAAAAGGTGAAATTTAGAGAGAAAAAAAAGGTTTAACTTTTCTGAGAAGAACACGAATCAGACATAAAGTCGCTTTTTAAATTAAATCATATGACATTATTATATTGAAAATCATAATTATACAAAAGTAGATCAATAGTAAATAAGGAAGATAGAAAAAAAATGTTAAAATAAATAATTATAAAATCATAAATATTGATCCACTTTTGTATGAGTGTGATTTTCTCACCTGACATGTTTTTTTTTTTTTAATGAAAGGATCCATTTCTAATCCTATTTGTCCAATAACAGAATCAAGCACAACTAATTACGGGTTTCTCCAGAAGATACTTAAAAAAGGTGAAAAGAGACGCGTCCGTCACCTTTATTGCTCTTCGAGAAAAAAATGCTAATGGAGACATACTCTTTAAAAATGATAGATGAACTGAACTATTCAGATCAATTATGTATATACAACCATTCTCATCTAGCCGCGGTTGAATTTAAGTTTGAGAAGGAAACAAATTAACTATAAATCTAATTATTTTCCACTCGATAGTATATTAGCTACCTCTGAAAAAATATTTCCTTAGGTACAGTAAATCAAAAAAAACTTATTTACACTATACCATATATTATATGTCTCAAAATCTTACAATTGGAATAGTCAATAGAAGTGATTTTAATTATATGCACATTGTATAAAGTTAAAGAGGTTAACGTAACGAATATAACGTCCATTACTCCAATTGCCGACAATCTCAACTACTTTTTCAGGGTACATATGTTCCCACCTAGAGATAAGAGTAAATTAACTTTATTGGTAACTGAGCTTTCAAGCACGAATCAAATCTTACCTCAAACATTTTCTTGGAAAATTTTTGGGGACCAGAGGATAAGTCAAAAATTTTTGGTTGGGGGATTAGTCTCGTCCTTTCTCCGGTTGCGAAGCTTAGTGCACCCACTGTCACAATGAAGGGCTAGCCCAAACAGGCCGTATACAAGGGCATGTGCCCAAAGAAGGTTGAATGAGGATACCTTCTGGCAATGTACAAAAAAGAAAAAGAAAAAAGATAAGAGTAAATTAAATTCGCGTTTACCAAGTTATAAATACAAGAAGATTTTTTGCCAATTTATTTGTGCAAGTACGTGAACAAGATTCTTTAAACACTCCTTACAAATTAATAAGTTGCATTACCCAAATAGTCAAACCTCCGAGTACCCAAGATTAACAATTGAATGATTGACGAGAGGTAGGTAACTACAGAAAGAATGGCGTATTAGTGCATTACGCCATTACCCATGTCTCGGGCGTTCATTGTCTTTTATGCTCTTCCAATATTACCCATATCAATCAGCATCGAATTGTTGATCATGTACTTGGTGATTGGGTTTATATATTATGCAAAGTGGGCAAGTTGTTGATTACGTTAAATGTTAATTTCTCGTACCTAATTAAGATTTTGTCGTGTTTGATCACTTGATAAACATTCATCTAATTTTATTTTATTTTTAGGTGAGAACATGATTTAATTTAATTAATTATGTCATGATTGATGTGCAAATATGAACTACACCCATCTAAGTCAACCAGTTTAAGGCAATAATTGAATGATGACGCGCAGCTATCTTTGGAAAGATTTTTGTTGTATTAAAAAACTTTTAATAATTTTTTTCAATTAAATTCAAAAAATGATTATTTTTCATAAATGATCAATGCCAAAAATACATTTAATTAGCTGACTCCAATGAAGATATGATTAAATTAAGTGACTGTTAACATTTACTTCCTTTCAAAATAACTATGGTTGAAGGTTTTGTAAATTAATTAAGAAACTCTTAATTTTAAAGAAATATAATTTTATTTTATTATATTGTTCTCTTTACTAATGTTTTCTCATTTCACTTGGTGAAAATATAAAAAATAAGAATGAAATTAAAAAATTATTTAATATTTTTTTAATTTTATAAAATGACAAATAATTTAAAGCAAGCTAAATTATTTTAAAATTGATGAAGTAATCAATTAAACACGATTAAAACCTAAAATATATTTACCAGAGGTTGCTACATGACATACAAATTTAATCTGTTTAATCGTAATTAAAAGAACTTTGCTGGTCTTCACGAAATACCTGATGAGATTGCCATATTAAATGTATCTCACATTTTACAATTTTACATGATTCTATGAAATTTTAAAGAGGATTAGGATCAGTTTGGCTGAAGAGTAGTGCGGAGTCGAAGTCAAATTGAATCATCTTATATTTAAGCTGGTAAGAATAAGTAAAAAAGATTGCACCGTGATTAATAACTATAACTTTCAATTAGTACTGGTGAGCGCTGAATTCGACAAATTTCATAAACAAGAAAATGTGAAGTCAGGCAAAAAAAAATTAACATATTGCATTTTAAATAAAAAATTATAAATTTATGATTGTTTTGGAAATATTTATGGGTGTATAAGCAGTGTGTCACGTCCTGATTAGGCATCAGTAGTCATGCCTAAGTTAGGCCTCACCCAAGAGGCAATCACGTCTAATTAAGGCGTCACTCATATGGTGTTGACACGTGGCATAAAAAATTAATAATTTAATCGTAAAATTTCTGAAAACCATAATTTTTGACTCGGCTATCCGAATAAGGTAACTTTTTCTTTTTGATTCCACACAACTTTTAGAGATATACGTAATGACACCTCATTTAGCATATTTTATCTCTCACACACACAATTTGAATTTTCAACAATGAGACTTTATCTTAGAAGTCGTGGTCTGAAATTAATGATGGCATCAAATTGGATTATCAAATATGAAATATGTCAAATATGAAATTAACTAAAAACTTGTTTTTCAAAAGCCTCAACACAATTTAACGAATACTCTGAAATTCGGGTTTTAATGTATCGACTAAAAATAATTTGAGAATTTTTTTAAACTTTCATGTAATATAACCCAAAAATTCAGAATGAAAACATGCATATGATGTATGGTTAGAAAACTGTCATCATGTAGATAAAAAAACCCCAAGGTTTCCAAGATCAATTGCAAAAAATTGCAAATGAAATTTTATCATGAACTTTAAGTTCTATATGTAAATTTAGAATTATTTTTAAAAAAATAAAAAATTAGATCTTATAATCATATATGCATAGCTCTGATACCAAGTGAAGAAGATAATTTTTAACTCATTGGTCAAACCCAAGAGCATGAACAAGAAAATGCTAATGCATGAAGGACTAGTATAATTTTAGATATGTGAAGAGTTGTCGCTAAGGCTTTGTTTAGGAGTTTGGAGGGGAAGGGAAGAAAGGGGATCCAAGGGGGAGGGAGCGGAAAGAAGGGAAGGAAATTGGAGGGTATTCCCTTCCCTTGTTTTGGAGTTAAAAAAATGGTAAGGGGGAAATTTGAGGATTAACGAGATATTTTTACAATTTTATCCTTTTTTTAATTAATATAAATATTATATTTTACAAATATAATCAAATTTAAAATTTCAAAACAAAATTATTTATGTATTTTCACACTACTAAAAAATATCATATTTTTGAGGAAATTTCTACGTTGCAAAAGACGAAAATTTCAACAAAAAATTACTTTTCTAGAAGAACACTTTTCGTCGAAAGGCGATGAAATTTTTTACAAAAATAAATTTTCGCTCAAAAATTTCGACAGAATTTAGTTTCTGTCAAAAAATTTGACGAAAATAATTTCTTAAATATTTTCGACGAAAAAACAATTCCGTATAAAATTTTGACGAAATATTTTCCATCCAAAAATTTCGATGAAAATATGTCCCGACGAAAATTTGACGGAAATCTTTTTGTCAAAATTTTTTAGAGAAATATTTCTATCAAAACTTTCGACGGAATTTAGATTCCGTAAAAAAATTTTGAGGAAATCTTTTTTTTGTTGAGATTTTTTATAGAAATATTTTCTCGTCAAAATTTTTACGAAAATGTTTTTCGTCAAGAATTTTTGACGAAAATGTGTTTGTCGAAAATTTTGATAGAAATATTTTTTACCGAAAATTTTGATGGAAATATTTTGTGTTGAAAATTTTGGCGAAAAGTTTTTTCGTCAAAAAATATGACGGAAATATTTTCATCGAAAAGTTTTGAAAGAATTTAGATTCTGTAAAGAATTTTGACGAATTTTTTTCCGTTAAAATTATTTACCAAAATGCTTTTCATCAAAAGTTTCGACGAATGTGGTTTTTTGTCAATATTTTGAGGGAAATGTATTGATAAAAAAATTCGTTTTATAATCTTTTACATAATTGTTTTTCATCACAAGTTTTTATGATAATCTTCGATTGAAATGTGTTCCGTTGAAAGTTTTGATGGAAATATTTTCCGTAAAAAAAATTGACGGAAATGTTTTCCGACAAAATTATTTTCTATCGAAAATCTTCGATAGAAATGTGTTTCGTCAAAATTTTCGTCGGAAATATATTTCCTTGAGATGTTTGATGAAATATTTCCGTTGACAGATTCGACGAATTTAAATTCTATCAAGAGTTTTGCCTGAATTTTTTTTTCAGAAAAAAAAAATTATGTTAGTGATTATGGTCAAATCTTGTTGCGTCTTTAATTTCGTCTTTAGTTTCATCGGAAATATTTTTTCGTCTCTATTTTTGACGTAATATGATTTTCGTCACTATTTTTGACGAAATATTTTTCGTCGATAATTTTTTTCGATATTTGAGACTTTTCTAATAATGTCACATATAAAAATGATTCATATTTATATAATTTTCACATTTTATTGCTAAAGGTAGATAAGTAATTGTCAATATTTTCCTCCTCAAACCCCTTAAATTGGGGGAACTTTAATTTTAAGTGTGAGAAAATTTTTGTAGGATTTTGTAAAAATTCCCAATTCCCTTCCCCCATATTTTGAAACTCCCAAACAAGGGAAGGGTTTACTAAAAACCCTCCATTTCCTTCCCTTCCTCTCCTAAAACCAATTCCGAAACAAAGCCTAAATAAGTAATTTTGAATGTTTGTTCAAAACTATATTATGTGTTATTGATTGAGAAAATTATATTAGGTTTTACTTTTTTATTAATATCATTGCATTTCTTTGTTATTTTTTTATTGACTCTTGTAATTTTGAATGTTTGTTAAAAATTCATATGGTTTTTTAAAATCTTAAAAATCCATATTATCCTTTCAAATCTTACAAATTCTATTAAAATCCCATAAATCCAATCTTACAAAATCTTGATCGTAAAAAATGTCTTTTAAAAAAGTCTTTAAAGTCCGTCCAATTCGTCTTCCAAAATCTATAAGATTTTTTATCTCAAATAATCTTTCAATATCTTAATCCAATACACCAACTTTTGAAAGAATTTAGATTCTGTAAAGAATTTTAATGAATTTTTTTCTGTTAAAATTATTTACCGAAATGCTTTTCATCGAAAGTTTCGATGAATAAGATTTTTTGTCAATATTTTGAGGGAAATGTTTTGATAAAAAAAAAATTCGTTTATAATCTTTTACATAACTGCTTTTTCGTCACAAGGTTTTATGATAATTATCGTTTGAAATGTGTTCCGTTGAAAGTTTTGATGGAAATATTTTCCGTAAAAAAATTTGACGGAAATGTTTCCCGACAAAATTATTTTCTGTCGAAAATCTTCGATGGAAATGTGTTTCGTCGAAATTTTCGTTCGAATATATTTCCTTGAGATGTTTGATGAAATATTTCCGTTGACAAGTTCGACGAATTTAAATTCTATCAAGAATTTTGCTTGAATTTTTTTTTTCGAAAAAAAATTATATCAGTGATTATGGTCAAATCTTGTTCTGTCTTTAATTTCGTCTTTAGTTTCATCGGAAATATCTTTTCGTCTCTATTTTTGACGTAAAATGATTTTCGTCAAAAATTTCATCACTATTTTTGACGAAATATTTTTTGTCCACAAATTCTTTCGGTATTTGAGACTTTTCTAATAATGTCACATTTAAAAATAATCCATATTTTTATAATTTTCACATTTTATTGCTAAGGGTAGATAAGTAATTGTCAATATCTTCCTCCTCAAACAAACCCCCTAAATTGGGGGAACTTTAATTTTAAGGGTGATAAAAGTTTTGGAGGATTTTGTAAAAATCCCCAATTTCCTTCCCCCATATTTTGAAACTCCCAAACACGGGAAGGGTTTACTAAAACCCTCCCTTTCCTTCCCTTCCCCTCCTAAAATCAACTCCGAAACAAAGTCTAAATAAGTAATTTTGAATGTTTGTTCAAAACTATATTATGTTTTATTGATTAAGAAAATTATATTAGGTTTTACTTTTTTTTATTAATATCATTGCATTTCTTTGTTATTTTTTTATTAACTCTTGTAATTTTGACTGTTTGTTAAAAATTCACATGATTTTTTAAAATCTTAAAAATCCATATTGTCCTTTCAAATTTTATAAATTCTATTAAAATCCCTTAAATCCAATCTTATGAAATCTTGATTGTAAAAAATGTCGTTTAAAAAAGTCTTTAAAGTCCGTCCAATTCGTCTTCCAAAATCTATAAGATTTTTTATCTCAAAAGATCTTTCAATATCTTAATCCAATACACCAAGTATTCTTATTTATAGATGGACTAATCCACTTTGATACCATCATTAATTTTAGACCACGACTTATAAGATAAAATCTCATTGTTGCAAATTATGAGAGATAAAATATGTCAAATGATGTGTCATTTCGTAGATCTCGAAAATTTATAAGGAATCAAAACAAAAATTACCTGATTCGGATACTCAAGTCAAAAGTTATGGCCTAATCTTACGATTAAATTGTTAATTTTTTTATGACACGCGTCAACACCAGACGAGGGACACCTAAAGTAGGTGTGACTGGCGACGCCCAAATTGGACGTGATATTGTATAATAAATATGTAATTAATTTGAAAACAACCACAAATTCATAATTTTTTATTTAAAAAACAATAAATTAATATTTTTTTTTGCATGTGAAGTCAAAGTTGGTTGATAAGACAATCCCAAGAGAAGGGCCTGAAGACATGGGAAGCCCGAGATTCTATGAAGTCCAAATGGGTCTTAAGAAGGTGCATGTAGACAAGCCAGTCACCATTGCCATCGGGGCTAGGCATTGGCATCACGTAACCAGCATCTCCACCCCAAGGAAAATGGTACGATGCAAACACAGCCTTCCCCCATCCAAAGTCAACCTTTGACTCCGGAAACCTTTGACCTGAAGACACCACAAAAGCTGGTCCTTCTTCTCTTGTGCTCCCACAATATATCCTTGCCAACCCTGGCACTGGTCGGTGTGCTTCCACCCAATCAATGAGCCCCAAGAAGTGCTCCTCCGTCACCGCCGTATCCAAAAACTCATGAACTAGCTCCGCCACCCAACTCAGCGGCTTTTCCACCAGCTCCTCCGCCGGTTTCCCACTAAATGGAATAGAAAGCACGTTGCCGAAATATGAACTCATAATTTCTTCCTTGTTCTTGTCACCATTGCTGAGCCTCTTCCTTCCATCAACCACAACACCCATCTTGGCTACAATGACCCTTTTGTGATCCTCATCATCATCTTCATCAACACTGGCTGCAGCAACCATCTTCCACAAGAATGCAGAGAAAGACTCGAGCTTTGTGCGCTTGACGCCGCTAGCTGAGCTGGCCAGTGACTGAATGCGGTTGAGTTGTTCGCATGTGACATGGTATATGCGGCTGATGAGTGGGTTGGATTCGGATACGGGTTTGGATTCGAGTTCCGGCGGAGGGGGGAGGTCGGAGATGGGGACATACATGTGATGGAGTGAAGGGTGAATGGATGGTGGTCGTCTTGGGATGAGAAGGGAGCGTCGAAAACAAGGCATAGTTGTGGTCGTGGGCTTGTTGGGCCCGGCTATCTCGGCCCATGATACAAAGAACATGTTTGCAGAGTGAGCATCGGCAATGCGATGGTCAAAAGTGCATCCCACTACTAGCCCACCACACTTCAGCCTAGTTGCCTGTAAAAGTGAACAATAACCACCACCACACCAGAGTTTAATTTCCATTTAATATACAGTAGAAGGATATTCTTACTACCAAAATATTTAACTACTAACTTACTACCTATCTAATCACCGTTGGATCAACTTTTCTCTCTCTTCAAAAACTTTTTAGAATTCTCTCTCTTAGATCCAATGATGATTAAATTGGTAGTGAAATATTTTGTTAGTAAGAATATCTTCAAATGAGTCCCTCTAATATATATTCATTAATAT
>JAVKPL010005144.1:0-23854 GCA_032173675.1 Gastrolobium villosum | reverse complement strand
TCCTTCTTCTTTTAAACGTTCAGTAGGTAGGTTTGGCAATTTTTCCATAGTCCTTGACAAACCTCCTGTAATATCCGGTTAGTCCTAGGAACCCTCTTAGCCCCTTAGAATGTTGGTTGGACTAGGCCAAGACACCATGGCCTTGATTTTTTCTGGTCTAGCTTTGAACTCCAGTCTGCTGAACACAATGGCCCCAAGTATTTGATCTGCTTCCTGCCAAAACTGCATTTTTTTTTTTGTTGAACACTAAACTGTTCTGTTTCAACACTGTCAAAATAGCTCTCAAATGGTCAATGTGTTCCCTTTGACTTTGGCTGTACACTAAAATATCATCAAAAAAGACTAAAGCAAAATTTCTTAAAAACGGCTTCAGAATATCATTCATTAAGGCTTGGAGTCAGGGAAGTGGATTGGTTAGCCCAAAAGGCATCACCAAATATTCGTAATGCCCCTCATGTGTTCTAAAAGCCATTTTAGGGATATCTTCTCCCTCATCCTAATCTGGTGGTAACCAGATTTCAAATCCAGCTTAGAATAAACCTGGGAGCCTCCCAATTCATCTAATAATTCATCCACCATGGGCATTGGGAATTTATCTGGTATAGTGATTTTATTCAATGCTCTATAATCAACACATACACGCCAACTCCCATCCTTTTTTTTTTAATGAAGATTACAGGACTAGAATAGTGGGCTAGTGCTATATCTAATCATCCCATTTTCAAATAACTCAGCAACTAACTCTTCTATTTCAAATTTTTGGTAATGAGGATACCTGTAAGGACGAATGTTTGGTACTTGTAACCCCCTGCTTTGAGATGAATAGCATGATCTATTGGTCGGGCAGGTGGAGTTCCTTGGGATTACAAAAAATATCCTTAAATTCGGATAGCAATTCGTGCAGCTCTTGCCACGGCTCGCTTCTCCCCTCCTTTTCAGTTCTGGATGCTTTCACATAAAAGCCCTGACCTTGATCACTGAGAGCTTTATTGATGGACTTATAAGAAATCTCAGTCCTAACACACGAAGGGTCCCCCTTGATCACTGTCTCCCTTCCTTTTTCCCCATATTTGAGGGTTAATTCCTTGAAATTTGCTTTGATTTCCCCCAATTGTGTCAACCATTCGAGCCCAAGCACAACATTTGCACTTCCAAGCTCAAATAAGTATAGGTCTTGTTGTATTTGAGCCCCTTGAATATTAATGCTCACCTCCTTGCAAGCACCCGTGAATCCCACCTTAGACCCATTCTTGATATACTGGAGTTTCAGAAATCACCAATCCCAGTTGTTCCGCCATTTTTTTCTTGATAAAATTGCTCGAAGCACCACAATCGACCATCACCATCACCTTCTGGTTGCCTATCTCCCCCCACACCATCAGAGTTTGGCTTGAAGCGAGCCCTAAGACTTTGTAACGAAAGCTGCAACCCCTTTTCTTGTTCGCTAGTCTCTGGGGTTGGTAAAGTAACTAGGTCTTCTACTTTGCCTCTCCCTCTGCTTCGTCGTCGTCCTCCACCAAGAGCACATGCAGCTGCCGGATTTTGCATCGATGTATTGGATGCCAACGTACCTCGCATTTGAAACACAGCCCTCGATCTTGCCGGCTGCCGCGCCATACTGCTTGAGACAACCGTCGCCCAGGAACGTTTGATTCTCCGGTGACGGTCCTTCACCTCCGGTGGCCGACGTTGAACCCTCGAGGTCAGCCCTTCTTTCTAGGGTTTTCTCATCCCAGTGGCTCGTGGGTTGCTTTGAGTCACCTGAGGAGCGTTAGACCCCGTGCCTGACTTGGCTGGGTGTATTGGGTTGTTTGGGCATGTATTGGCTGAGGCCCAATACCTATTATCACTTGAATTGGCCCCAATTCGTCCATTGAACGGCCCACGGTTGCCGCCCCATCGTCCATCCTCTCCCAATTGGACCCAAACCTTCCTCTTTCCATGCATCATTTCTCCTTTCAATCTTGACCGCAAACTTCATCATCTCCGTCAAGGATAACAGTGGCGACATCATCAGCTCCCTCTCGTATGCTGCTACGAACACCATTCAACCATGCGCCCTTGAGCAATTCTTCGTCTTCAAATCGTAGGGTGCTAAACATTTTCTCAAATCCCGCTCGAAACTCAGAAATGCTCCCACTCTGTTTTAAGGTGTACAGCGCACGGTATGGGTTGTGTCCAACATCCCCGATTGGAAGCGGCTGAGCAACTCACGCCGGAACATTCCACAGGTAGCATTTTGGTTGCTGGCCTCCCACCACTGAAACCAGTGAAGGGCTTCTCCTTCTAAAACAACCAATACGGCTGCCAATTTCTCCGCCTCTTCCACTCCGTTCACTACGAATATCTTTCCACTTTGCTTAGCCATCCGAGCGCCACTTCCCCGAAAAAATGGGGATCTCCAAACGTCTGTTTACATGGGAATTCATGATGACCCTCCTTCCATTCCTTCCATCTGCCTGACCCGACGCGTTGTCTTCCTGATGGTTCTCACCATCTTGGGAGTGATTCCGCCTTCTTCTAGCCAACTGATCCAGCCTCATGATGATCTCTGCCATTCCCCTATCATTAGCTACCAATTGTTGGATTACTTCTTGTTGTCTAGGGTCGTGTTCATCCAGCCTTATCAACACTTCATCTTGTCTAGCACATCCCCTACGGAGTCCTTCCTCTACCAAATCTAATTGGTGATCCATTAGTCGGGTCCTAACCATCCCACAGAGCTCCTAGATCGGAGCTCTGATACCAATTTGATACAGACATCTTTCCATTTATCAATAATTATAAACAAACAGCAATGATTTTCCTGAATAACATCAGTTTTCTTCTTATATATTGCTTAAAGGAAAATTACAATAATAAAGATCACTCAACTATGGAGTTAAGTTACAATTCATTACAGAGAATTCACTGAAAAAGTAAATGACAGTAAGCTAAAGATATTTGTGCAACAATTATAGAGGTTACACACTCTCCCAATCCCAAGAAGGGCCTATACTGGTTTCTGCCTGCCCCTCCCTTCTTTCCTTCTTCCCTTTATAACTGCCTTGCCTGCATCCTCCCACTCACAATTCTGTTACGGGGCATATTGGGTATCCTCTAGCTGACGTGGCATCTTTATTGCCTTGTATTCATGTTTGCTTGATTGGGCTATCAGCTTATCAACAGATTGGGTTCCTTGGGCTTGGGCTTGATTCCACACCTTCCTCTCTTTATCCTTTTTGTATTGTTGGATCTGAATTATATCATAGTCTTGCAGAGGCACTAGTAGCTTTATAATGAGCTACATGACAAATCACTTTCTAGCTGGTAATTTGGTACCTATCTATTAAATTTAAACTTCTAAGAGTGGACTACGTATCAGTCTCTCGTACTCAGATACCTAACATTGCTACAAAAGAATACTCTCAAGGATCAATATAAATTCTCCAGTACATTATCTTAAACAAGATGTGATTTATTGCTGCTACCTTTACCCATAGGCCCATACCATTGCCGAACTCTTTCAATCCCCTCTCTGCTATAAACTTGATCAATGAGATATTTGCCCCATCTTGCAAATTTCAATAGAATTTGAAGCCCTGAAACGATCCTAAAATGGCAAATGTGGCCTCTCCATGCACACAACCCTAAAATGATTAAAGCCATACTAACATATCCGAGATGAACTGGTATGCATTTGCAATGATGACTATGTCTCCAATCATAGCATCCTGCCAATTATTTCATTATTTGGTTCTAATCAAAATAGTGATAGTGACAGAGGATTCCAATTAAAAATACCCACCCTTTGAGAAATATTAATGGCTAGCCAATTGCCTACTTTACCAAGCTTATTATGGGGCATGCATCTTAAGTTCTAACTCACCAAATGACCACTTTTTCTATAGAAAACCTGAACCAAAACTGTAAAAAACCACTTCAACCCAAAACCTTAAGGTGTTGACTGAAGGCCTTTGCAATGGTTTATACTATTCTCTAACACACACCCTCACGCAGGAGCCCTTTGAGCTTGAAGCGTGGATATTGTATAGGCCAATTTTTCTTTTTTGCTTTACCTTATGCATATTTAATTCCACAAGTGGGAGGCGGTGAGGATCGAACTAGTGACCTCGTGGTCACTCAAGTTCTGATACCATGTTAAAGAACCGTTTCAACCCAAAACCTTAAGGTGTTTGGTGAGGGCCTTTTTAATGATTTATATTATTCTCTAACAAAAGCCAACCTTCTTATGACCTTCCAAACCAGAAAATTTGTCAACCAAAAATTCCTAAAGGTTGAGAAGTTGCAATTATATGCAAAGGCACATCAGGGTTGATAAAAGGCTAATTCAAAATTCCACTGAGCAAACGAGCAAAAGAATAAAAGCAGTTGAATAAAGAAGCTCATATATGTGGCCATCACGACCAGCAAGGAAAATGCGGCCCTTATCAGTACATGCTACACAAGTCATTGTAACCCCATCAGATAGTATTGAATACTCTGGCAATGGCTGTAATGAAACTTCTGCGAATGGATCTGAGCCATCTGCTCCTCCAGAGCAGCATACCCCTACTAAAATCAACTGACAAAATCCATTTATTGGTGAATAAAAAAGAACTTCTACTGTCACAGAAAATTTAGCTGCATATATTGAATATCAAACAAAACCATCGCATTAAAGTATTAAACATCTCACAAAAAAACTGTTTGAAGAGTAAAGAAGAGCATCTATAATGAAAATACCTCGTTTGCTGTCTAATAAAAAGCAGGTATGGTGCCAAAACAACTGCACATACTTTTGATTTGACATTTTTTATTGGGGCAGGTTATATTTACAAACTTTTTTGTTTACGAACTCTTACAAACTACACTATATTCTCCCGGGAGAATACAAACTTTTGCAAACTACATTATATTCTCCCGGGAGAATAGAGTGTAATTTGTAAAAAAATTCCAAAAAGTTTGTAAACGGATCCAGTCCCTTTTTTATTAGACAAATTCACGCACTGCTCTGCTTTTTTGGTTTTTGATATATGTTATTCTGTCTTTTGGATATTTTTTAAAGGAGTTTCCTTGATAGATGTAAACAGGATTCAAGGACCTTGATACTTTAATGATATTTGTTGTCTTCCATATACTTAGGAGTTTCCTTTTCTTTTTCCTGATTATGAAATGAATTTCTTCATTTATAAAAGTAAAACTTGTCTAACTAAAGTTTAGCTGTCATGCTCAAAGTAGTCTTGCAGAGGCACTAGTAGCTTTATAATGAGCTACATGACAAATCACTTTCTCGCTGATAACTTGGTACCTATCTATTAAATTTAAACTTCTAAGAGTGGACTACGTATCGGTCTCTCATACTCAGACACCTAACATTGCTACAAAAGAATAATCTCAAGGACCAATATAAATTCTCCGGTACATTATCTTAAACAAGATGTGCTTTATTGCTGCTACCTTTACCCATAGGCCCATACCATTGCCGAACTCTTTCAATCCCCTCTCTGCTATAAACTTGATCAATGAGAAATTTGCCCCATCTTGCAAATTTCAATAGAATTTGAAGCCCTGAAACAATCCTAAAATGGCAAATGTGGCCTCTCCATCAACATCAACTACACCTTCTACACCTTTATCCCAAATTAATTGGGGTCGGAGGTAGATGAACCCGAAAAAGATAAAAAAATAAAAATAAATAAATAAAATAGTAATAATATATATATATAAATATATAAGTAAGAAAAGAAGGAGGAAATGAAGAGGAAAATGACTAAAAAGGGACCATTTGGGACTGGAACATAGGAATAACAACGGGTCTAACCCTCCACCATGCTTATAACTCTTCTCCATTCCGTTCTAAGGCACACCGTCCACCAATCTATATCTCTCTCCATGCACACAACCCTAAAATGATTAAAGCCATACTAACATATCTGACATGAACTGGTATGCATTTGCAATGTTGACCATGTCTCCAATCATAGCATCCTGCCAGTTATTTCATTATTTGGTTCTAATCAAAATAGTGATAGTGACAGAGGATTCCAATTAAAAATATCGACCCTTTGAGAAATATTAATGGATAGCCAATTGCATACTTTACCAAGCTTATTATGGGGCATACATCTTAAGTTCTAACTCCTCAAATGACCACTTTTGTTATCGAAAACCTGGACAAAAGCTGTAAAGAACTACTTCAACCCAAAACCTCAAGGTGTTGAATGAAGGCCTTTGTAATGGTTTATATTATTCTCTAACACACCCCCTCACGCAAGAACCCTTTGGGCTTGAAGCGTGAATATTGTATAGGCCAATTTTTTCTTTTTTGCTTTACCTTATGCATATTTAATTCCACAAGTGGGAGGCGGTGAAGATCGAACTCGTGACCTTGTGGTCAGTGAAGCTTTAATACCATATAAAGAACCGCTTCAACCCAAAACCTTAAGGTGTTGAGTGAGGGCCTTTTTAATGGTTTACATTATTTTCTAACAAAAGCCAACCTTCTCATGACCTTCCAAACCAGAAAAATTTCAACCAAAAGTTCCAAAAGGTCGAGAAGTTGCAATTATACGCAAAGGCACATCAGGGTTGATAAAAGGCTAATTCAAAATTCCACTAAGCAAACCAGCAAAAGAATAAAAGCAGTTGAACCCCAAACCACTAAGATGAGCATAAAGTTTGATTTGATGCTATGTGCATCCCCTCTAAGCAAAATAAAGCTCTTATTTTTAGTGTAATTCCAATGATTAATCTCCCAAGGAAAAAACTTATCATGTGGGCATATCAGAGAAAGGCAACCTTGCTTTTAAAAACACATAGTGAAAATTCAATTACATGGATCTTTTAAGTTTTCCTTAGAGTTGTTTTTCTTATCTTTTTCTTCTTATGAATTAAAAAATAGTTCCTGTTTGGAAGGTCTTTTTTTAGCTTCTCTTCTCCTTATAAACAGAAGCTAAGCCAAACAAGTTTTTATAAAAGCTCTTGTTATAAAAAGAGCTTTTTTTATAATATGAAGAAAAAAGCTAATAGCTAAAAGCTCCCAAGAGGAGCTTTTTTTTTTAAGATGTATGTCAGCTTTTTTGACTCCTCATTTATTTTACAGTTTTACCCTTATTCTAAACTTATATTTATAAATTTTAGCATTTACCCTAATAATTCATTTTAGTAATAAATTATTTTATCTTCCCTCCTTCAAAATTATAAATTCTCCAACAACTTAGCTACATGGGCTAGCATTAGAAATGAGGGCATAAATAAGTCAGAAGGATAATTAAACTACTTATGATCTTTATCAATGCTATTCACAAACTTTAAGGAAATCAACTACTTTTAGCTGGATTAACAGCAAGCCAAGGTACTATTCAACCAGACACAGAGAGAGAACCACAAAAAAACAGGTGGAAAAGTTCATAGATTATTAAGAAACGTTCAATTAAAAGATTTAAGGAAGATATCATACTTCAAAAAATGAAAGAACAGTATTCAAGCCAAAAGAACTGTTAGCATGAAGGGAAAACCAACACATAGGATTTGATCAGGTACAAAAAAATTATTTACCACATAATAAAAAGAACTAGTTCAGAAGCACAATATTTTAGTACACAAGTCCATGGAAAAGAACTAAAACACAAAATGGTTAATACCTCAACAGGATTGGCTAAAATTAAAAGATACTGGATAGCTTCAACAAAAACACCAGGTTTTGATTTTGCAAGACCAACAGCACAAATAGCTTGTTCCTCCCCACTATATTCAGGACATTGGCCATCCCTAAGGAAGCAACAATGTTAGATCAGAAGTATTGCAGCACATGTAAATATTAGTTCCACTAAATAGCTATAATGAATTTAAATTAAAATACAATAACAATCAAAACAATTTTTAGCCCCCCTGAAATCATCTGTCCCCAATTTCTGGTACATTAATAATAATATAATTATAAAACAGAAATAGTAATTCAAAAATCAAGAGAGTTCAAACCGAAACTCAAAGAAACAAAAAGCATAGTAAGTCTATCTTCAAACATTTAACATCCTCGATCCTTTTCTAAATGCTTAGTCAAACTAAAAGCTTAAACTATTACAAATTACCAGCAAAAAACACCCTAATAAGTACTCATGCAATAGTCTGTGAGGGTCTGATGTCCCAAATGGAAAAAAAAAATTAAAAAACTAAAAGGAAAGAAAAATGGGAAATAATTATTTTTTAAAACAATGCTAAAAAGAGAAGGAAAGAAAAGAAAGGTTCACTAGTAAAGATCAACTCCTCACATTGCTTGAATGCACGCCAAACAAAAGATGTAAGAGGCAACTCCATACAAAAAATCTAGAAATAAAGAAATCCAGGAAGACAGCTTTCATTCAAAAGACGAGTAAGGGACTGTGTCTAGTCTCAGACTTGAAACTAAATTAATTCTAACTTATCATCGTTGTACTTACCACTTATCAAAACGCCAAAGAAACAAGGAATTGTCTACAGATGCCCATGCCCTGCGTATTTCGGGAAATATTCCGCAAAAAGCAGTTCCTTCCCCACCAGCTGAATTGTATCTTTCAATGAGCACAGGAGGCAACTCCCAGGTATTCACTACCTCAACTAAAGGGGGCCACTGAAACGATATCAAATATGCAATCAGATGGAGAAAGAGAGTAAAACAGAACCACAACCTAAATAATTATGACAACACACATGCTCTATACCTAGAATACAGTCATTAAGATATTACCATCCTCTGTGATATACCCAAATAACATTCAGCCATTTCATTTTAAAATAATTATGACGTTTGAACACTCCCATAGGAATATGACTTTTCACGTGAAAATGGAACACTGAATAAAAGAAGTGACTGTTTGGTTCACAAGTCTAAACTAACAAATGATGAATTTGATTTTTTTTTCCCTCTCGAAAATTCATTTTCCTAAGCCAAATAACTCGAATTTAGCACGCAATCAGATTTGAGAGGTAAATACTGAAAATACCTCTTTGGGATGAATGGAATAAGGATGACTGGCGTATCTGGAGGCTTCTAGAGCTTCTTCGAGGTCGAGCTGAGACGAAACTTCGCGAGCAATGCGATCACTGACAACAAGACCCGCATTGGTGACATCACGCATCACAATCTCGCCTTCCGACGACATCCCGATAGAAGCCCTACAATTAGAAGCTTAAGCTGGAACCAGGACAAGAGGAATCAAATTGAAGCCTTCTTTCGTTTATGGCTTTCCTTAGAAACAAACAGAATATGTAATTTGGAATTCGGGGAAGAGAGGAATGGACCGCTGAGAACTGAGAACTGAGAACTGGAAGGAATGGCGATGTAGGGTTTTGGGGAGGGTTTCGTAAATCGATAGTGGCGGGCAAACAATTTCCCTTCTACAGTCATAATAATAATCATAATAATAATTTATTTTTTTAATATCTTATATTGAGAATATTTTCGACAATAAAATTTATTAATTAATTATTAATTCGCAATAAATTTTAATGGTTGATTGACGAAAATCAACCGTTAAAATATTAGATGTAAAGAAAAATAAGTTGTAAGTATAACCTCTTTCATCTCATATTACTAAATCTTAATTGTTAATTTTTATTAATCTAACAGTTATAATTTATTGAGATTTAAAAAATAATTAATAAATGTAACCCAATAAATTATAACCATTAAATTAACAAAAATCAACTGTTAACATTTTATTATTATTGTGAGAGGTTATATTTACTATTTTTTTCTTACTACCAAATCTTAACCGTTGATTCTATTAAACTAAAAGTTATAATTTATTGTATCATATTTATTAATTAATTATTAATTCTCAATAAATTATAATTGTTAGATTGGTAAAATTTAATGGTTAAGATTTTGTAGTAAGAAAAAAATAATAAATATAACATTCTCCATAAAATTGTGTCATTTTAAGTAAGAGAACGAGATACACAGTAAAATCACGAGAGAAGAAAGTTGGTGGTTTTCTAATTTAAATTTTAAATAAATAATGATAATCTTAATTAAAATGATTTAAAAATCAAACATTTTTCACATTTCAAAATATTGAACGAGGCATGATGTGATCGAGTTCAAGTTTTTTTTCATAATTAGTGAGTTATTATTATTAAGGAGAGCTTATACTTACTTTCTTTCTTCTTTTTTATTATCTCTTACTACCAAATTTTAACGGTTGATTTTCGTCAATTTAATCGTTATAATTTATTATAAATTGATAATTAATTAATAAGTGTGACTCAGTAAATTATAACCGGTAGATTAGCGAAAATTAACAGTTAAGATTTAGTAGTAAGAGAAAATAAGAAAAAAATATAATAAGTATAAACTCTCCTTAATTTTATATCCTTTAAAAGGACAAACTTTTAAATTATATATTGATTTGTTTCTATTAAACAATGTTGATTAATATTTACTCTCTTTTTTTTTTTTGGTACAGAATATTTACTCGAATAAATGAGTTTGTTTCGTACTCAAGTAAATAGCTTTTTTGGTACTTGTTTTAGAGTTCTTTTTTTTTAGTTTCTTTTCTTTTAGAAGTTAAGCCAAATAAAATTTTACAAAAGCTATAATAATAAATAGGTTTTTTTGTTATGTAGTACCTCACCGTGACATGAGCGTGAAATGGATAATTCATTTTTTTAACTTAGACGGGTTAAAAGATAATTTATTTTGGCTTTTTGGCCCCATATTGTAGGTGGATCTCGAAAGATATGAAAGATCTCCCTCCAAGCCGTACATACAACTTTCATCGAATACGACTTTCCACATAATTCGATATGTATTTATGAGATCGAGTATAGAATTTTGTTTACTCACTTGAAATTGAGTATCCCCTTCCTGCTAGGATTGGAAATCCTTTCTTTTACATATCCATACGGTTGAGTCCTTAGGTTTCTGAATTAGTGTAAAGTGCTTCGAATCCTTGCTATTTGACTCGTACCTCATTAGATCGTACATCCTTCTTGGTATATCCAGATAGTATATAGGAGCATAAATTGAAACATTATGGAGCTAAAAAGATGTTATTAAATCGATATCGCCTCATAAAAACATTCCTCCTATAATAGAATAGCTATTAATACAAATAACATGAACTCTGTAATAGCCATTTATGTACATTAAATGTACTCGACGGATAGAGGAATACATAGAGTTGAACATAATACAATAAGAAATTGAAAGATTTTGTTGAAATTGTTCGTTTGAAAATTTTATGAAAAGCTAATGATAGGTTATTCTCTCCATCGGAACAATAGGGCTGCTATGCTCATTACTAAACTTGTTGAAGAGATAAAATAGAACCAATATATCTCTTTTTTATAAGAGGTTGAATCGATGATCAAAAAAGAATTAGGAAAGAATCAAAAATTTATAGGAAGAGTTTTTTTTTAACTCTTATGAGTTTTTTTTTTTAAACGAAACGTTCAAGTCAAGTTTATAGTCCTTTTGAGTTTGGAGAGCTGCCTATAGTTTTCATCGTCTTCACTTTCTCTTTCTCTACCATTCACATCTCTTTTGGCTTCACTTTGTTCTCAAAGGTACACTCTCTTTCTCAGTGCTGCTACTTAGTCTTCATGTGCTAAAGCCACATTATTTCTTGCTTATCAAAGCTATTCTTCTTGCACTTTCATTGCTTAGCTTTCATTCGTTTTTATAGTAGTTGAGTTTTCTTTTGCTTTATGGAGCTCGCCATCGTTACTAGAGTTGTCAGCACCGCCATCAATGTCTCTGCCCCCGCGTTTGTCTCACTAAGTCAATCATCCTTCATATTGTCTGTATGTTGTCTATAAATTCATATCGTTCATTGTAATCGTAGCTCGGGGTTCATTTTATTTGAACGCACATCGCTTTTGTGATCCATCGTTTTGATTTGCATCTGAGTTTGTTGTGTTAATGATTCATTCACTTTTTATTTGCATTTGTTGCTTTTCCTGTTTCATTCTTTATCATTTTCTGGTCAATCTCTTCAAACGAAATTGATCGGACCAAATACAGTATGGGCTGGCCAATGTGTACTAGGCCAAATCACACACGGTTGACGGAGAAGGCCTATGGGATGATCTGCTTCCTGGGCTTGAAGTTGTAGTTGATGATGTGAGAACTCTGATTCCCTTTGGCGCGATGATTCAGACTGGGGTACCTCCGATGACACTCTGACGTTGAAGTCAATATCAATTGCAGGTGTATGTGTATTCTTACTGAATTAGATTATCTTACCTGGGCTTGTACCCATTGTTTATATAAGAGTTCCGATGTCACCTTGTGAAGGCGATGTGGCTTCTGATTGGTCATTTAAGGGCTGCAGGTTCAGCTCGTGCTTTGATAGCTTTATCTCTTAATGTCAGGCTATTTTGATATAGTAGTGACAAGCTGGTGCTATCTTCTATCTATTATACTGGGCCTTATGGGTTTTGGGCCTTGTCCCGATGTATGTGAGTCTTTGATGGGCCTATCATATTTTATTCGGATCAGAAATCATTAGATTTAGCAATGAAATAAAAGAGTTTTGGATTGATTACAACCAAGATTAAACTAGTTATTTCCAATGAAGCTTTGATTTTTTTAATATGAGATCTAGAAATATTGTTATCGTTTGGTTCAGTCTAGCCTTAATTAGCCAAATTATAGGGCTTTAAGAATGTTGAGCTATATTCTTTATCTGTTTTATCCTCCTCCTTATGATAATGTGTAACATGGTTGATTTAGGACTAGTTCTTATATAAATTTGGTTTCTTACATCTTGATTTTGATCATTGGTTTTCACATGACTAACTTATACTGGATTCCTTTTTATGTTGGATTGACTTATACTTTGTGGATGCTACTTGATTTCCAGTACGAGTTCAAATAGGGTGAGAAATGTGATTTTAATGTTTAGTATTGATTTTCTATTTTATTTTTTTATTGGATATATCCCCTCCTTGCCCATTTCCCAAATTACATTTTCAAGTATGTATTTGTAAGTTTGTAACTATAAACTATAATGTGTGTTGATTGTCACCAGATGGCAAACTGGAGAATTAATAGTTAGGGATAGAACTAGATTCCATCATTTCAGGCATGGTTCACGTTCTTGTAAAAGTTTCAACAAATAAAAAGATCTAGAAAAATAGCTATAAGTAGCAAAGTTCTAACTTATATTGAAATATATCTTTTTTATTTCATTGCTTAGGTAAGTCACATGTCAATTTGGATCTTAATTTAATCACCGTAGAAATTTAATTATTTTGTATTATATTCATTTTGTTACTTGCCAAGGTCAAGAAACATGCTAATTTTGATGGAGCTGGGCTATAAAATAGTATGAGGTTCCATTGCCAAGTTTGAAGGGCTTTAATCTTCAATACTGATGTACATGAACAAGTTGTTATGCTCTTGGATTGAATTACATGAGATTAAGTTAAGAAACCAAATATAAGGGTAAGCGGCCAATTTGCCACTTGTGAAAAAGAAAAGAAAAAACTATAATTCTTCTATTTTATTTCACAAACATTTTATGTGCAACGTAGAACCATAAATGTTGAATGTATGTGCATAAGAGCTTTTGATGTGCGATAGTTAATTGATCATGATTCATGACAATCAAATGTGTAAAGAATCTTGGGATACACAACAGTCACTAACATTGAGTTTATAAGGTCTCAGGCACTTCCACCCTTTTAGCTAGCTTTTAGGGTGTGTATCTCAAGGTTCTTTGGTATTAGAGCTTCATGTCCCGGGTTCGATCGACGCCCCCCCCCCCCACTTTTTTCAAGTGGAATTTCTTTATTCGCACAAGTAGGTGGACCTGTGCATTGTCCATCCTTCAAGCCCAGTGGGCTCTCGTGTGAGTAGGCGTGTTGAGATATATAGTCCCACAATGGTTGGATGAGCCAATAATGTGGAGTTTATAAATCCTTGGTCACTCCCAGCATTTAAGTATTTCCAAGGTTCTTTACAAAATGTATTATGATATTTTAAGATTATGGATACTGTTGTATGACTAACACCTAAAAAAGGATAATAATATGAGAGGTAACGATGACTGGTGTATCTGGCCTCTACAGCTTCTTCGAGGTCGAGCTGAGACGAAACTTCACGACCAATGCGATCATTGACAACAAGACCCGCATTGGTGACATCACGCCTCACAATCTCACCTTCCTGCGACATCCCGATAGAAGCCCTACAATTAGAAGCTTAAGCTGGAACCAGGACAAGAGGAATGAAATTGAAGCCTTATTTCGTTTATGGATTTCCCGAGAAACAAACAGAAAATGTAATTTGGAATTCGGGGAAGACGGGAATGGACCACAGGTAACTGAGAACTAAACTAACTAGAAGGAACGGCGATGTAGGGTTTTGGGGAGGGTTTCGTAAATTGATAGTGGCGGGCAAATTTTTGGATTTTTTTTTTGTTACAAAAATTCCTTGATATTCGTGAGGTATGCTTACCAATTTTTTTTTATCACATAGTTAATTTAATCATCATTAATTTTATCAATTTAATTATTATTATTTATTAAAAATTAATAATTAATTAATAAATATGACATAATAAATATTATAAATTAATAATTGATTAATAAGTATGACAAAATAGATATTATTAATTTTTAATAAATTATAATCGTTAGATTAATTGTGTTTAAATTAGTACCGGGACACGGGATCAATGGTTCAAATGCAAGGGCTCACAATCTCTCATTCCCATGATTTTAAACTAAAAAATATTAAAAAATTACCGCAAAAATCTATATCACCCGTCAGTCTGTCAGTCTGCTTGCCACTGTCAAATGCAAGGGCTCCGGGGTTGTTTTTCATTCAAACGGTCATTCTTGTGGGTATAATTGTTTAAGGTGTCGATTCGTGTGATTTCATCAGTAATGTTTGGCCTCCATATCAAAGCTTTTCTCTTTTTCTTATATAAAATGTTTTCCCACTTTCTGCTTCATTCAAAATCCAAACCAACAGCAAAAAAAAAAACCAGATCTCATCAAAAGCCCTATGGCATCGATCCACAAATGGCATAGAGTGAGAATGATCTCCGCGGAGGCCGCGATAGCGATGACTACAGCGGAGGCAATGATCGCAATGGAGGCAGAGAAGGCGATGACCGCGGCAGAGATGGCGATGACCACGGCGGAGGCGATGAAGTCGGCGGAGGCAATGGCTGTGGTGGCGATGACCGCGGCGGAGTTGGCGATGACCTCCGCGGATGCTGCAGAGGCGATGACAGCGGCGGAGGCTATGATCGCGGCAGAGTCGGTGATGACCGCGGCGGAGGCGATGACCGTGGTGGCAATGGCGGAGCCAGAATTTATTTTTAGTCCGGTCCAAACAATTTAACATAAATTTTTTATCATAATTATACATACCTTTTATTTTTTAATAATATAATATATTTATGATATATATATTCATTTAAAAGCATATTCTGAGATCATAATTTGTAACATTAATTTTCAAAATATTAGGATTAATGTTATTTTAACAAATAATAAATATTTATTTAAAACTTAAAATATAATATAAAATTCAATTTGTAAAGAAAGTACAAATTATATGTATATACACATATATGAAATTTTAACGTGATTTTTATGAGTATTTTCATGTGATCTTTATGAATATTATTTCATGTGATGTTAATGAAAATTTATTTTTCTGATCTTTGTGAATAATTTTTTATTTTTTTTTGCCTTTTACATTTCAATTTGGTTTGAGCCTATACACTTTAGGGGTGTATAGACTTTTTTTGAGATAAAATATCTTATAAATTTTAATAGAATTTATAAGATTTGGAAGGACAATATTGATTTATACAATTTTAAAAAACCATTTTAGTTTTTAACAAACATTTAAAATTACAAGAGTCAATAAAAATAATAATAAAGAAATGCAAAGATATTAATAAAAGAAGTAAAACCTAATATAATTTTTTCAATCAGTAAAACTTAATATAATATTTAACAAACATTCAAAATTACTAAGCATCAGTTCACATCATATCTAAAGTTTTACTAATTTTTTTTTTAGATAAAAAATGTTATAAATTTTAATAAAATTTAAAACATTTAAAAGGACAATATGGATTTATACAATTTTAAAAAACCATATAAAATTTTAACAAACATTCAAAATTACATGAGTCAATAAAAATAATAATAAAGAAATGTAATGATATTAATAAAAAAGTAAAACCTAATATAATTTTTTCAACTAGTAAAACTTAATATAATTTTTAACAAATATTCAAAACTACTAAGCATCAGCTCTTCACATATCTATAGTTATAATAGTCCTCCACGCATCAGCATGTTCTTATTCCTACTATTGGGTTTGACCAATGAGTTAAAAATTATCTTCTTCATTAACTGGTGATACTGAAGATGAAGATGCATATACTGATTCAATTAAAAATTTACTTGAACAACATTCTCTGCGTAAAAAGTTATGTAGTGCTACACATGCTAGCACAAGCTCATCTTAAGAAAGGAATTAAACAATCGTACATTATCACAGAATGACACTGGTTTCGAGTGGTGAGTGCGAATAAAAAAAAGGTTAGAAGAGAATCCTAATTAAAAAAAGATGAAAGAAGAATAAGAAATTAAGAAGAAAGCGTTATCGGTAGGGGAGTAAATGGGTCAGGCCAAGCCAGACTTTAGCATAAATAGGCTAGGCCCATATAAAATATTTTAAGTCTGGCCCAGTCTCTCAGCCTGTCACAAGCTTAGATATTGGCCTTAGCCTGTCCTGTATTTAAAAACATGAAGCCTGACCTGGCTCTGGCCTGCCGAACGACATATTGCTGATATTCTTTATATATTTAGAGGAATCATACAACATCATCAACAAGATAGAAATCAAGAGAAATGTCACCTAATAAGTTCTAAAAAAGAGAAATCAGATATATGCTCTAGAGAGCTTCAAACCACAAAATGACCGGTGAGTATGAGCTACTACACACCACGAACACTCCCCTAAAATTTGAGCTTATTCCGATGAAGTATCACTACACCGCACCAGAGCCTCTTCCCTTTTTCTTCTCCTCTGCGCGACGCTTCTGTCTCGGTCTATCTTTCTTTCTTTCTTTTTTTTTTTTTGCTCCTCGTCCTTATTCTGTTATCTCTCACGCTCCCTTACTTTTTTTTTTTTTCTTTTGCTTTTTGAAATTTCAAAACCATGTCCCAACTCCCATGACTTTAATAAAAGTCACGGACCAGCAGGTTGGAAATGAGGAACAAACAATAACGTAGCTTATGTGGACCAAAAATAAAAAAAAGGAAGAAAAGATCGCAGTCTTAAACTCTATTATATAAAATAAATTTTATTAAAAAAATTATTTAAAAATATAGGCGAGCATGGGCCAGACTTTACAAAATAAGTCTGTGGCCTAATTTTAAAGGATACTTTATAATAAGCCTAAACCTACTTCATTTTGTAAGTAGGCTGGATCAGACCAGACCAAAAATAAGCCGGGCCAGAGGTACATAACGGATAGTCCGGCCCATTCACACCTCTATTTATCGGGTCACAACTCAAAATCTTTGTGTGGTACCACTATTATAAATTTAGTTAGCGACGACTAACACTTTGAGATAGGGCCAATTATGGTGACTTATATGATTATAGGGTTTGGTTCGGCGGTGATAGCAATCAACCCAGCCTCTACCGCTATGTCTTAGTTCGGCGGTCCTCGTCTAATGCGCGTCCCCATGAATGAAAGTGATTATGCTGATGATCCTGGCTATCAGAGTCGGGTTCGGTGGGACTTGCGAAGGCGAAGGCATGGACTGAACAGAAGGGATCAGTTGGAATTGCGAAGGCATGGACTGAGCATAATGGACATAATGGGTCGCCGCCAAATGCAAATCGAACGCGGCGAAGTGCCAGGTATATGTCTATTTTTAATTTCCATATAAATATATATATTTTTGAAGTAAAACAAATATCTAACTCTCTTTTTGTTCCATTAATTTGTGTTCCACGCCTCTCGATGATCACTTTGGTGGCTGATCTCTATGATATTGCAGAACCGATATCGATTTGGGAAAAATTTAATTTAATGTTTTTAAATAAAAAATTATTATTTCATTGTTGTTTTGGAAATAATTACACATTTATTGCATTAGATAACGTTTAATTTGGGCGTCACCGGTCACCTTAATTCCCAAACATGCCCTTATATAAGCTCTATCTATATTCAAACATGGCACTTTTAGAAGAATCATGTTTTCTTCATATTTTTCTTTCGCCATCTTCCCCAACCCCAAACCTTCACCGCACAGAGCAAAGAGGTTAACTTTCATACTCACCGAGAATGAGGTCGTTAACCGATTCACTCACCCTTGCTTCTTCTCAATTTTATTGAATCTTTAGTTTTATCTGTGTTTTTTTTGCTCATGGTTTTATATAACTCAATTAAAGACTTGTTATTATATAATGGCTCAGGTAGAATTTCTGGTGCCCTTTTCAACTACTGCTGAGTGAAAAGCCTCACAAACCACAATTATTGTCATTGCAATTGAGTTATATAAAACCATGAGCAAAAAAAAAACACAGAAAAAACTAAAGATTCAATAAAATTGAGAAGAAGCAAGGGTGAGTGAATCGGTTAACGACCTCGTTCTCGGTGAGTATGAAAGTTAACCTCTTTGCTCTGTGCGGCGAAGGTTTGGGGTTGGGGAAGATGGCGAAAGAAAAATATGAAGAAAACATGATTCTTCTAAAAGTGCCATGTTTGAATATAGATAGAGCTTATACAAGGGCATGTTTGGGCTATGGCCCGATATTATAAGATTTTATATTATAAGGTTTGATTCTACAAGATTTAATTGAATTTTAATACTAATTAATGACGCCTTAATTAGGCGTGACCGGTGACGCCCAAATTAAACATTATTTTATGTATTAAATATGTAATTATTTCCAAAACAACAATGAATTCGTAATTTTTTATTTAAAAACATTAAATTATTTTTTTTTGCCACGTTCTCCACTCTGAGTGACATGCCTGCTGTGGTGAATGTGAGTGATTCTAGTAACATCACCATCACCCACTACACATTGCCAGTTTCTTGGGGCAATTTATTTTGATATTTTGAGAACATTTTTGATGATTATGGTCACCATTTGATTCTTTTGTTCAGTTTTTTATGATTATTCTGTTTTTACAATTTAACAAGTATGTGTGTGTTCCATCTGGCAGAATTAGCTATCATCTAATATAGTTTGTTGATGAGGACAACAACATTCTAAATCCGGGAATTGTCGCATAGCATGCTAAATGCGAGTTTGAGTGATGAAATCATGCTAAGCAGTACCTTCAGTGATGAGAATTCTCCTCTTAAAAGGGGATTAATGATTCCCACGGAGTGCAGCAGCAGTTGCTCAACGGAACGAGAACTTTCACCCGAGGATGCTGTATGTTTCATATAACTCATTTAATTTATTTTGGTCTGGTGTGGTTTTGGTCACTGTGTACAGATTGCGAGTAACTTTTTTTTTTCTGATTCACTTTCAGTTATGCTGCATATGCTATCATAAGTACAAAGATGGAGCACAACTCCATGCCTTTACTTGTGATCACCATTTTCATGCTAAATGCATAGTAAAATGGTTGAAGATAGGAAGAATTTGTCCTCTCTGTAAGCAGGAGATTTGTAAGAAATAGAAGCATGTGCTGAGAATGTAAATGCTGCTGAGAATGTAATGTAAATATGATACCAAATACATGGAACAATAGATGTAAAGTTTTTCCTCTTTTTTTTTGGGATGTGGCTGCTTGCCATTTTCTTGATGTTGGTTATGACTCATTTGCATTACTCTCTGGGATTTGGTGTTTTTAGATGATTGTTGATTTGTTGTTAATGACCATTGTCATCTAGTCAGTTTGGCGGTCATATTTCTGACCATTTGTCTGCAATTTGGTGATGACACGTTTGCATTACTTGTGGAACTTCATATTCTTAGTAGAATAACTCCCTAAGAGAGAAAAATAAAGCAATATATATTAGTATAATCACTTCCAAAAAAAGATTTTAAAAGTTCTATTACTCGAGTCTATAGAATTTTGAACTTCTTGTCTTCTGTATTTCTTAGGATATTCTCAAATCCTTATGTCTATATAAATTCATTAATAAAATAACTTTGAAGACTCAATTTAAGTACGCAATGTATGGGTAAATACAAATTTTAAATAAATGATTTTTGTTTAGTAACACCAGTACACCACCAACCTATTTCCGGTCGTCGCTTCAGTAAAATAGATAACCAAGCACACCAAAATGGGAACCCTACCCCTACATATAAACAACTAAGGGTTTTATAAGAGTTATGTTGTAGGAAAAGTGACTCTGTTATGTTATAGAGATTCGTTTTGCGTGCCGAAGTTTTTTTTGCTGCGGCCCCACAAAATATTGTGAGTGTAGGAAAATTTTTGTGTTCATGTTAAATGATAAATGTGCATCTCATTACTAAGTCGCTTGCTCGTTACCCTTTGCTCTCATCTATCAACGATGGCCGAACTTGGTGGCTATGATGATTTTGGCCTTCCATGAGGCTTTTGGTGAGTGTGTGCTTGCTGTGAGGGCTGTGGTGGTCTGCCCAGAGCAGGTATATCTTGATTTTCTACTCTAAAGTTTATCAGAGATATTTTCTGTCTCCTGTTCAAGAAAACAAATTTCTAATTTTAACTGTGGAAGCCCTTAAGGAAACCACTTGGTAACACATTTCGCTGATCTCTATGATGTTGCAGGACTGGAATGTATTTTTTTATACTGAACCGGTGAAGGTGGAGCTCAATCAGCTGGTGAATGAAGTTAGAGGTGTGAAAATGTGACTCCATCTGTTGAGTTTGAGACCTGATTTTTGCTTCGGGTTGTTGATTGTGGCGTGTCTCTTTGTCTTTGCAGTTAAGGTCAGAGAATTATCAGAATCACGGGCAGAGATCGAAGCTTTGAGGCTCTCTGAACAACTCAGAGAAAAGGCCCATTACGTGGTCACCTCTAATTTTCAGCTTCGAATGTATTAAATTAATTTCAAATTTCCATAATGGTCACGGTGTTGATGTTTGGATTATGGATTTTTTTTTTTACTAATTTCTGAGGTTTTTACTTTAGCACTGGATGATGCTTCTGTACTGATTTATTCTATTACTTATCAAAGAAAAAAAATGTTTTATTCTTTTTTTGAAGCATTCTGTAGATGTCTGTGTTTACTTCTTGATGCTATTACTTTGAGTTTGCTTTTAATACTTTTGATGTTTATTATATTTTTTATTTTTTAATTCTAGAGTTATTATGCTACGTGCTTCATACTATATATTTATGCAGCAATTATATTTTGGCTGATTTAGGAGGTGGAGTTTCTTTGTTGGTTTCATTTGCTTTATCATTCTTTGTATTTATTTTACATGGTTACTTGAGTAAGTTAGAACTTGTCCATTTGCCATGATTTCACATATTCATGTTACTGCTGCTTCTTAAATGCATAGTTTCATTACTATGTGTCAACTTACGTAACTTTATTTTCTGTTTCTTTGCTTGTACTGTAGACTACTAAAGAATTGTCAAAGGTTAAGGGGAATCTGAAGTTAACAAAATATCTTCTAGAAATCAGAGTATTGTTTGGAGACTCTATCACCCTTAGTGATGAGTAATTTTGTCAGGTTACATGATATGTTTACTGAACTGTGTATTTCGCGCAGGATCTTGAAATAAAGAAAATCAATATGAAAAGAAAGTAACAATGGCAACTTAGTTTGCAGCCGAAGCCATTCTTCTAGAATCTCTTCTAGAAAGCTAAGTATTTCTTGGAGCCTCTATAAACCTTAGTGATGAGTAATTTTGTCAGGTTACATGATATCTATTATCATGTAGCTTCTCCTTAGTCTGTTGTGGTGTTTGTTACACCTTGCTTTTCATGTTAGTTAGTTATAGGTTTGTTAGAGTTTGTTGTAGGTTTGTTATAGGTTTGTTATATTGTTAGAGTTTGTTGTAAGTTTGTTATAGGTTTGTTATGTTAGTTAGTTATAGGTTTGTTAGAGTTTGTTGTAGGTTTGTTATAGGTTTGTTATATTGTTAGAGTTTGTTGTAAGTTTGTTATAGGTTTGTTATACTTTCCTCTATATAAGTGGTTGTGTTGTCATTGTAAATGTACAGAGAATAAACCTTTCATTATCACTATGGAATCTCTTCTCTTCCTCTCCATTTTCACTCACTCTCTTATTCATCTACAAAGTTCATTGAACTTTATTATGGTATCAGAGCCTTCTTCCTGAAGGCCTGATTCATAGTGTAGTTCATCATGACTTCCGCATCAGATTCCTCTCAACAAGTTGCAAAGTCGAATGTAGAAGATCGAGCTATGGAGTTCAAAATTCCACAGTTGTTCAATCAACAGATTGCAGTGAAGCTAACTGAAGAAAACTATTTGTTTTGGAATCAAATAGTTGAACCAATCATTACCTCTCATCAAATGCATCGTTTTCTTGTAAATCCAAGAATTCCACTTCAGTTTCATTCTGAAGAAGATCGACTTAATGGAATACAGAATCAAGCGTATGTGGATTGGATAACTCAGGATTCAATGCTCCTGTCATGGTTACTCTCAACAATCTCTGAATCAATCGTGAATGAGATCCTTGGAGTAAAATATTCACATGAAGCTTGGGACAAGATTCACAAGCTGTTTCAAGGCATGATGAAATCTAAGTCAAGACTCTTGCGTTCGGAGTTGCACTCGATCAAGAAAGGTTCAAAAACAGCAAAAGAATTTCTCTCCCGTATTAAAGGTATATGTGATTCACTCAAAGCAATAGGAAGTCCAATCAGTGATGAAGAACGAACTGACATTGTCCTTGGAGGTTTACCGTCTGAATATGTTGCTTTTATTGCTACCGTTCATGGACGTGAAAATCCTTATTCTATCGAGGATCTTAGCATACAATTGCTTACACATGAGCAAATCCTTGCTAAACAATCTGAAACACTATTTTCAGACACAGCAGCTGTTAATCTGACGCAACATGTCAATGAAGTAGAGAAACAGGATTCTACTGATAATAATGCAGTTAACAATAATATTCTTCTAGCTAATTCTCACAATCAGGAACAGAGAACTGGCTCTCTTAACTCAGATCACTCAGGACGATCATATTTCTCAAACAGAGGTCGAGGACGCTATGGTGGACGTAATTTCAGAGGTAGAGGACGCTATGGAGGTCGATCAAATGTGCAGTGTCAATTGTGCTACAAATTTGGTCATGATGTCCATACATGTTGGTATCGATATGATGACAATTTTGTTCCTACTCTTCCATCTCCTGTTAATGCTTTACAGATGTTTCCTCAACAAGGTCAGATGAGTAACCTGCCTCAACATGGTCGTTCTCTTCAGTATATTAGACCTCAGCATATGCAGCCACAAGCTATGGTTGCTGCTCATGCAGCCTCTCCTGCTATGGAATGGTATCCAGACTCAGGAGCTACACATCATGTTACATCCAATCCCTCAAATTTAATTCAAAGCCAGCAACTCAGTGGTACAGACCAGATTATGATAGGAAATGGACAAGGTTTGCCTGTTGCAGCAGTTGGTTCCTCTCTTTTTCCTTCCCCACTTGATCCTCACACACATCTACATCTGAAAAATCTCTTGCTTGTGCCTTCAATTATGAAAAATCTTGTTAGTGTTAGTCAATTTGCGCAAGATAATTCTGTCTACTTTGAATTTCATCCTACTTTTTGTCTTGTTAAATCTCAGGAGTCACACAAGGTTTTACTTGAAGGCACTCTTGACTCAAGTGGCCTCTATAAGTTTGACAACATAAATCTTCAGTCAAGCCCAACTCAGCATGTGTCTCCATCTTCAAGTTCC